>NMRB01005682.1:0-12605 GCA_002633025.1 Notospermus geniculatus
GATACTCCACCGATTCAGGCGTATTCTCTCAGGGGTTTGTGTGCGGCGACGAAGGTAGCGAGCACTAAGAACGCCTGATATTCTCAGGATGCTTTCGAGTGGCGCGAAGTTTTTGAACGACAGCTTCGCAACCGCTGGGTCATATTTGACATCGCATACATCAATCGATTTGTCTTTTTTGCCGCTCACCCATCATCACTATCACGAGAGAAGGGCAGGCCTAGACCACGGTCTTATCAAGCAAGAACTCTTGTACCACGTGTAGCGTAGGCCTACAACAGGCTGTAGACTTGTTACTAAGGCCACACTTTTTATATTTATTGGATTACGGATTTTTCAGGCCGAAACCTATGTAGGGAGGGAATAAAAATAAAAATAAAATACAAAAATCTTTGACTTTAATTTTTTCCGTAGTGTTACGTGCTATGCGTCACAGATATTCAAGGGGGAGGGAATAAAAAAAGTGAAATGTGGTAAAAAAGAAATAAAACCTTTTATTGATGCAACAGTAGAACAAGAGATAGGGCCTACATAGGGGCCTACTAGTATATCCTGAAAATACAGGGCGTCAGCATTTAAATATATTTTACATGTACGTTGCACCTGGTGGTCGGCGGGAAAAAAACAAGAACACAAAATAGACCATCGGAAATTTTATTTTTTTTCAACATTTTCAAAAAACCTGGGAGGGGGATCCGTAATACAATAAATAAAAAAAGTGTGGTCTAATGTGTAATACTCGTCGGCTGTATCATATCATGATATGTAGCTACGGGATATAGGTAGGCCTACACGTCATGACGTGCACGGGGCACGACTGTTAGAACACAATAGGTCTTTTCACTGCTTGCTCTCCAGTCGCCTGTCCAATTCTCCGCGATTTGATTGGCTACTTGGACCCGTATGACGACATACTAATTTGCATATGATTGGATCTTTAGTCAAATATTTACTGATTACGGGAATCAGTTAGGCCTAATAGAAGTAATTAAGCTGTCCGCTTTGTTTCTGGTCAGCTGTAGTGAAAGTGGAGTCCTAAATCTATGTAACAGACAAGAGCAGTTAGTGAGTTCTGAAACGTGTGACGAATGGTTGACAAGTTTGTTCAGACAATGCCAATTTCGGCCTTGCTGAGGGTAGTTTCCCCGATCTTCCAACAGTAAGACAAACCTTTTTGCGAATAACTCAACGTTGTTACACAGATCACTTCTTTATGATTGGCGAACAATACAGGCCGCAGGAAGTTCTAATAACTCATTCCCAGGTTGAAAATTTTTTGGTAGTTTCCGCGTTAATGTACTATTTTTAGACCGCAAATCCCCGTTTGCTTGAAGCTGCCGATAGAGGACGCGGCGGTATGGATTCCAGTTCTAACAGTCGTGGGGGGGGGACGCTGGTGCCAACAGCAGTGAGCATGACACCCGCCTGTTTTACAGCTCAAACTCGTTAATGAAAGTGAGTTACAACACCTGAAATTTCTCACAGTAGCAGTAAACTACTGAGATCCGACTGTACGCCTTACTTACTCAGATTCGATGACATTCCTCTCTCCAGTTTTAGATTTTTGTACCCGGCCCTGTTCATTTTCTTCCGAGTCGGCCATTTTGACACGGAGGTTTGGAAAACGCGGACTCGGAATACGGCCAGCGCACGGCTTCGCGCAGAACTGATTCCCCAGCGTGAAGTTTAGTTTCTCAGGGGGGGGGGGGGGGGNTTGACGTACATGATATTTTTGATACGGTCGTTATTTCACCAGACTGCTGGCGAGCCATCTTTGATTTTTATCAGAAAAATGCTTTTATTCGAGTAGAATCTGCGCCTATTCGGCGAAAAAGTAATATCAAAATATTCGAAAAACATCGTAACAAAATCAACATTTTTCATTAATTGGAGAGAATAATTGATTCATCGAGTTAAGTTTTATGATAAAGAATTATTAACCTTTTGTATGGTTTTAAATGTTTTATGATAGAGTTAGTGAGGAAAGTGGGAATTTGACTTTTACTCAATCATGTAGCACACAGAATCTGAGGCCGCCTGGTCGACGCCGGTGTAACGTCTTCGAATGTTCCCCATCTGTGAGTCTTCCCCAACTACAGAGGTTTCCCACGTGACGTCACAGCAATCTCGTACCCAGAGATTAGGTAAGCTCGGCCGAGGTTGATGGTCGCTGCACTAATCTCTGGAGACGGCTAAGCCCTAGCGGTGGCTTCAGGAACCAAAATGCAGGCAAGTGCGTTACACACGGCGCATCCCGCTTCACTCCAAGTTTATACAGTGCGCCAAGTAGTGCTGTGGATTTTCCTCAATAAATACAACAGATCCCTCGAAAAAACCTTTCTAAGGACGTTTCTGTGTGTAACATTTTATACTCAAGTCATCTCGAGTCATTTCAGTGCATTTGTGGTTAAAATTCAGTCTAAAATTGCACGATACCAAAAATCACACCTAAGGCGTGAAAATGGCTAGCCGTCTCCAGAGATTAGTGGAGCGACCTACAACCTCGGCCCGAGCGTAACGAATCTCTGGGTACGAGATTGGACGTCACAGCTCAAAATGTCCGCCATTTTGGCCGTCAAATGACGCAACGTCACAGCATCAACACAGCGTTTTTGACGCAGTTCGGACGTTGTCGGCAGTCATCGGACCTCTTCCCCACTGTCTACACGAGCCGTATGGACGATTCGCTTTGTTTTCAACACGGTTTTCACACCAGACCAACTACTTATGTTCAGAAACTGTGTGAGGTAAAGCGGTTGTTGAGTTGAATGCTCCCAGTGGTCTGTACGGGCCGCTAAACTTTTGAACCGTGAACAAGATGTCAGCCTCCATGGCTTCATTTTGACGGCCAATATGGCGGCCGTGTGACGTCAGTGAAGAACCTCTATTGACTGACACGGAATATGGTGCGACCTGACAACAAGGAACACACAGAGAAACGTGTCGATCTATTTGACATGACAGCGTTTCCCAAACAATAAAGGGGAAACACTGACATTATGGAAACAATGGCAGATGTTACACGTAATCGGTCAGAATGATCTCTGAGACTTTCAGTTTCCCGACGTACTTGGTTTTTTCAATGAACGCACTTGGTTTTTTCAATGAATGTAACGAGAGCTCTCATTTCATGAAGAAACTCTGAGATATGAACTGGGCGGTCGTCATACCGATTCAGGCAGTGTAGGGTACGACTCTGATATCAAGCCTACCATCTCTTTCTTGGCATAGAATCTGACTCCGTCCTTTACCCAAGAAATCTCCGGTGTAAACCTTAGCGTCGTCTGCACACCAGAAGGTACCCTCCCAGTCGACTCCAGTAAACTTCATGTTTGCATCCTTGGCGAAAAAAATCTTGATTCTGTTTCCAGTGACGCAGACGATGTCGACGTTGTTGTCGTCGTTAAAATAACCAGTGTCCAGAATCGACCCAGATGGACAGGATCTGGTTGTCGTTAGCAGTTGTATCGGATTTCCAAAATTTCCACTACTCGCCCCAAGGCGGACAGAAAGGGTCTGCTGGCCACTGGTTTTATCCCACCGCTTACAGATTATGTCGTCAAACTGGTCATTATTCAGGCGGCGAATTAGTAGTGTCTCATCAGTGGAGTAGGGCCTGCAATAATTCAATACCTGTGATGCCTGCGGTAAGGGCGGATCTTTGTTGACAATTATATCTCGATGCCGAACACGCACGCCTAAGTGACCAATACACAACACCTGACGTACTTTACCGCTTCCCTTAATTTTGCCAACGTCAAAATAAGTATTTTCAAGAAAACACCAATTAGCTGTCCAATGCCAAACCTGAACTTGTTTCTGGTCGGCGCCGATGATCACGAAGTATTTCCGCTGTATAGATTTCACTTCACAGACAACGTCACTGATACCATCCCCGTTCAAATCGTCCACTCGGAATTCGGGATTCTTCGATGCAGGACAGTAAGTGAATCCCTCTTCCGCCGTGATATGGAAATATCCTCCCCGAGAGATTGCAAATCTAATTTTCAGTGTCACCGGGTTGACGCAGATTAAGTCCTGTTTAGAATCGGTGTCCATTTTACCGAGGAGTATTCTCCCTCCTGCCGCTGGTTCACACCACGGAGCCCTTCCAGACACAGCTCCCGGCCAACTCTCAGAAAAGTCCATCACTAGATCAGAACTCAGCAAGCAATTCCCATCCGTTAAGAAACTGAATGAGAGACATCCTTTGCCTTGAAGGCAACTGTTTGCACAGTCCGTGACTGATCGGCTTTTTACTGATCCAGTTTTCCGGGCGTCCGCCATTTTCACATTATCCACCGCCGAGAAGAATTTATCGACAAGTTGACCGGCGTGAACACGCCAGATGAAGATTAAAACGAGGCTCTTGGTCAGGATATTCATGTTTGTGATCAGGAATAACTTGGAAACAGATTGTCGTCGACGAATTTACCAGACGTGAGGCACAGGCACCTGTCTTCCCGGAGAAACTGAACTGGCTGGCGACACCGCCGTGGCAGATTATGATATGTGTGGTGTCCGTCGTCCGTTTCATCGATAACTCTTCCGAGCCATTGTTTTGAGAGCTTGTACCTTGAGATTGATTTTGTTTTCATGAATTATTTGTATATTCGCCAGTTTCGTCCATTAGGCCCATTGATTACCACATGCGGTTGTTCTGAATTACTGCTTACTGCAACTTCGGCCTCGTTTTCCCAACTGTGGATTCAAGCATTCCGCAAGCCGCAAGGCCTTTTCCACTACCGTATTTTTCTGCGCAATTTCTTCATGCACCAGGCCTGGTTTCCACTAGAGTAGTTTCCCACGCAGTTTCTTTAGGTTTCAGGCTGGTTTCCACTACAGTAGTTTTCTGGGGAGTTTCTTCAGGCTTCAGCCTGGTTTCCACTACAGTAGTTTTCTTGGCAGTTTCTTCAGGCTTCAGGCTGGTTTCCACTACAGTAGTTTTCTGGGCAGTTTCTTCAGGCTTCAGGCTGGTTTCCACTACAGTAGTTTTCTGGGCAGTTTCTTCAGGCTTCAGGCTGGTTGCCACTACAGTAGTTTTCTGGGCAATTTCTTCCGCCATCAGGTTGGTTTCCACTACAGAATGCTTTCATTCAACCCCAAGTCTCCCACAAATGTCTCCCATTTTGAATGTTTGCATGCAGATGTCCAACACATCGTGTTCGGGCTTGGTCGCCATCTTTAATGATCAGGTCATGTAAATTATCAGAAAACTTCAATTGAGATCGACTGACCTAGATGTGGGATATAAAAGCAAAGAGAAAGCGGACAGAAGTGGATAGGCCCAGGAAGTGCTCAGTCAGCCAGACGACGGATAACACGCAACAGGGCCTGTAATATTTGTCACGTACCGCAAGTGAACACTACAGCGCGAGTTCCCAAAGCTGTGACGTTTACTCGGCCCCCTCGGTAGTTCAGGGCAAGATAGGTAAGTACATGTACATGTATGTAGCAACCGGTGTTTCGTTGCAACTTCTGACTTGATCAAATCTGCCCTTCAGTCCAGTGGTAATAGAGTGTCGCTGATATTGCCGCTAGAGGCCGCTAGTTAGCGGTCCTAGAACGTCACAAAATGTGACGTCACAGACGTAATTCATGGCCTCCACGTCATTATGGATGACGTTGTGGCGTGCACTTCTTCTCTGTGACGTCAAGTTACCATGGTTACAAGACGTAAAAAGGTACAACTTGCAGAACTACCGCTGTGAGGCGCTGTGAACGGTTGCACCTTTTTTCGACGTCTCGTCCGTGTAAACTCCCTACGCAGTTGTGAGTCGCGCCCCCTTCGGTTTACTCGCTCTCCACAACTGCTTAACTTCGTAAAATTCTCCGCGTTTGGTCAAAAGATGGCGCTGAGAGTCGACCAATGAGAGCACCGAACAACCGGAAACCAAGGTGGCCTGAGAGACTTTTTCATTGGCCGAGCGGTTCGTAGCCATGGTAGCACAAGAACATCCGTTGCCAACGAGCCAAAGACTCCTTCTGAACAGCGTGCTGATAGGCTGTAAAACTCGCGCCAGGCCCTGACGCCATCTGTTGACCAAACGCGGCGAATTCCACGAAGTGAAGCAGTTGCGGAGAGCGGGTAAACCGAAAGGGGGCGCGGTACACAACTGCGTAGGGAGTTTACGTCCGTGGTGCAATGCGTCAAGGACGTTGTGACGCAACGTCATGACGTTGCTTTGCTCTGTTTTTGACGGCGGTACAACCGCTCGCAGCGCCGACTTGTCGGGATAAAATGTTATGCGAGATCCCCATTATTGGCCATCAAAAAGACTTCGTTTTGTACTGGAGTATGCACAGGTCATTTCCGTCGATAAGGAAATAGAACATACATGTATACATGTATGTACTTGTATAAGCAAAAACAGATATCTATTTTTGGGATAAGGCGTGTTATATTATTTTTAATAGTGAAACTATTAGTATTATGTTATCTTGTCAAAATATTGATCAGCTACCACTAGGTCATCGTCATGGCGATTTCTCGGAAACTCGCACATGCGCAGTAGCCGTTTTGACCTGTCCAACACGGAAGTCAAATTTTTAATGACTTTCAACGAAGGACTGCCGGTGTGGCACGCAATTTTGTTGTTTTCTGGTGTTTTTCGCCCAGTTTTGCGTTTATACGTATGTGAGTCCTTAATAAAATCATGCCCGCAGTACATGTACTTCAAATCGTTACCAACATCAAAAGCAGGTGCGATATTCAGAAAAACTCCCCCAGTTGGGTCGCCGAATGGACAAAAATGGCGACGCACGTGGCACTCTATTCATCGTTCGCCGTGCTTTTCGAAATCCTCGTGTTTTTTTTAGTTCTTCGCACGGCTACAGATGGCGCAGCCATTACGTGACGCCGTTTTCGCGCGTCCAAAAATTTTCAACAGGTGTAACCGTAGCTATAGAGGAAGTGCAGCGACGATTGTGACGTCACTGCTGCGACGAGATGCCGCCATGTTGGACGTCACGTCCAACGCATTCGTAGCTTCAAATGACGTCCAACATGGCTGACGTGCGAATTATGACGTCAATGATGACGTCACGTGAAGTTCCTCTATAGTGTACCGCCTGGTGTACTGCCTGCTAAGAAAACTAAGGTTCCAACAGCCTCCTTTTCCCCTTTCTTCTTCAGACAATCCTCCTTGTGGCCTGGTTCAAAGAAAAACGGTCCCTTCGCTTTCAACAAAACAAACTTCGAACATCAACAAAAAGATCGACAGGGAATAAATTCCGAAATGGCGGAACGCGGATCAAAATTGCAGAGAGTTGTAGACGAAGAAGAAGACGACGACTTCGTTGAATCATCTCACGACGAGTCGGACGAGGATGTACCGGTAGTGGTGGACCGGGGACAGCAGAACCGAGATAAATTACGGGAGGGAATTCTGTCTCCCCCTCCCCCTCCGCAGAAAGACACGGTTTCACCTAAAGGCAAGAAAAAAACAAAATCTTCCAATTCGTCCGTTGCCGATGCCGACATCGCGGAATCTGCTTTCCTTAGCAACGTCGCTAGGGACGCACCTCAGATAAACCGAGAGAAGGCCAGGGGTGTGATTTTGGGTAAGCCCGTTCCTGATGGCCCCGGGATGTCGACTCGCCATTCCCGTAGCAAAGTCGCCACTGACGCACACCAGTCAAACCGAGACGAGGCACGGAGTAAGATTTTGGGGAAACCCGTTCTCGATGGCCCCGTGAAATCTTCTCCCCGTGACGCCGTAGTTGCTGACGCGGGTATTCGAAGCCGAGATGAGGCACGGAAAGTCATTTTGAGTACCGACGCTGTCCCCCGCATCCCTGAGAAATCATCTTTCCGTGACGCCGTAGTTGCTGACGCGGGCATTGGAAGCCGAGATGAGCGACGGAAAGTCATTTTGAGTACCGACGCTGTCCCCAGCATCCCTGAGAAATCATCTCGTGACGCCGTAGTTGCTGACAGGGGCATGCCAAGCCGAGAGGAGGCACGACAAACGGTCCTGTCTTCCGACGACAAAGATGCACCTCTCAACCCCGCCGTGAAATCAGCCTTCCGCGAGGGCGTTGCGACCGACAAGGGCTTGTCAAGCCGAGAAGCGACTCGGAGTACCATTCTGCGTCCAAAACCCAAGAGGAAGCGAGAGCCTTCAACTTCGTCCGACGAAGATATTGCTGTGGACATCCCGTCAAAAATACGGTCGATATCACGAGAGGAGGCGACGGCTGCTGCTCCGCGTCAAGGTAAGGAAGAAAAGCCGGCTGCGAAGAAAGCGGTGAAGAAACCAGCAGCAGCTAAGGAGCAAGCTGAGGAAAAAACGTCAACAAAGAAACCAGCTGCTGAGAAGACAGCTGCCAAGAAACCGGCCACTACGAAGAAACCAGCCACCAAGAAACAGGTGTCATAGAATGTAATGCCCCCGATATCAGATGCCACTCACAATGACAATCGATCGACTTTCCCTAAAACATGACAATTCAAGCCGTGAACGAGAGTGGCAATCGGACTATCAGTCTGCTTCGTGGCTTCGCCTTTTCGGCCTTACTAGTACTTGTTACCGTCAGCAGGGGCAAAAGGCGTCGATATTGACTGCCGTTATTCCTGGATTTTGCCAGCTCCTTTGTGGCGCCGACTTATTTTTTGAATGGGGGAGCCCTTCATGATGTGTTTTGAGAATGGGGACGCCGCCAGCCAGGTGGGCAGAAATGTCAAAAACATGTTTGGCAGTTGTAATACTGACGATACGAGGAGTATTCTAAAACAAACGTTGTTGTTTGCAGATGTTCAATACATCGTGTTTGAGCTTGGTCGCCATCTATAAAAGACAGGATTAGCACCTTTCCGACTCCGACTTCAACTACGAGAACGAATTGCAGTCCGCTGTGGACATCCTGGATTAAAACGAGTTGGTAGACGTTTTCAATTCATCAAACAC
This sequence comes from Notospermus geniculatus, assembly GCA_002633025.1. NCBI lineage: Eukaryota > Metazoa > Nemertea > Pilidiophora > Heteronemertea > Lineidae > Notospermus > Notospermus geniculatus. The sequence continues at coordinate 8,910 of NMRB01005682.1, forward strand.
CATAAATTGAAGGCAGAAAAATTTGGCCTTATAAATCGGAAATACGGATAAATTATGAATATTGAACTCGTAATCCTAGTCGTTACGACTTGAAATACGACTATGATATTTGCGATTTAGGTGCACTTCCGATTACAAGTCAAAATTATTCTGCCACAAAGTTATGGCATTTTACGATTTACAAACGTCTATCAAATTGTTTTTATCTAGGATGACGACAGCGGACTGCAATTCGTTCTCGTAGTTGTAGTCGGAGTCGGAGTCGGAAAGGTGCTAATCCTGTCTAATGATCTGGTCACGTTGCATTGTGTCCACACAGCCTGCGTGAGACTGCTTTTGCACAGACCTGTGTAGCCGTGGAAAACGCACCACATCGGCCAGATTTGGCCGACGTGTACGTCCGCGACCTCGTCACAGCGTAGGAATCTTGGCGGAAAAATAAATTCAAGTTATTCTTTGCTTAATGCAGCAGATTTTTTGTGAATAATTGTATAACAACATCAAGTAACAAATCTCATAATAAACGAGGTTTGTAGGTTTGATCCAAGAAACTACAGGGATCGAGGGATCACATGATCAGCCAAGAAAGTAGTTCGCTGTCAATCACCCGACGCCATCTTGATTACCCACAATCCTGTGAGCACGGCGTAACGGATTGGTGCGAGGTGGGAGCGCCTTCTGTTGTAACAATGGGTCACGTTGCTCCCGCGTTGCTCTAAAATTATGGGAATTCCGTGACCCTCTCAATGACGTCAGCAGAGAGGTGGCGGCAAATAGCCCTTTGCCATTATCAGACATGTTCAAATTATCAGAAAACTTCTGTTGGTATCGATTGACCTACATGCGGATATAAAAACAAAGAGAAGGCTGACAGACGTAGATAGGCCTAGGAAGTGCTCAATCAGCCAGATGACGAATCATATCATTATTAACACACAACATATAGGGCCTATATTTCTCACGTACTTCCGCAAGTGAACACGGCCACGTGAATTCTCGTTGCTGCGGTATTGTGACGTTTCTTCTGCGAGTTCATTGGACCCCACAGCTGGTGGTTGAGGACCACATAGGTGAGTACAGCCTAAATACCAACCTGTAGCCTACTGCGTCACGTATTTTATGCTGCCCGTGAAATTCTAGACTGATTCCCGTCTTCGCCGCTGCACTGCTGTCTGTTCGGTGCTGTACTAGAGTATGTATTCACAAACAAGTTGCGGTGGCAAGAATTTTTTAAAGCCGCACAGTATGCACCACTACTTCGCTCCCAGTTCGGCCGAAATCATAGTGCAACCTCATTTACAGGCGTGCGTAATGTAAAATTACCATAGAACCATTTATTATAGCATTATCCTGCATCGAGGTTGGGGAATCCCCAATGCTGCGTGTATAGTATCGCGCAGCCAGCCGTTTCGTACACTCGGCACCAGTGTACATCCGACGTCCCGGTCTCCTACACACTGGCACTTTTGTAGTCTCGCACCGCCAGCCTCTGATCTCGCTCCGCTACCTACGCTTGGATCAGAGTCCATCCTCCCACAGCAGGGGTTTTTACCTCGCTCCTCTTCATCCGCTCACACAAACCCCTGCCGAAATTCGCCGGAATCCGTGGAGTATCAAAGCCATTCCAGCAAATGTTCATCCCCACCATCTCATCCCAAGTTGGCCGCTGATTGATACACATGAACTACGCAGGTTTGAACAAAGCTGACCCAGGTCAACATGAAATTACTCCCTCGGCGTATCTGTTTGGCGACGTGTGGCCTGAGAATGATATACATTCCGTGCGATGAATGTAGGGTAGGCTGAACTCAACTTAGATTGAATCCAGCGGTGTAAATAGGTTAATTGTCGGCCTGGGTCAGCGTAAACAATGTCAGCTGCATGGCTGTGAATATTACAAGGGCCGTTATACATGTATACGTGTAACTGATCTCTAGTTAGGGTGAGGTGGGGAAGCTGAGGTACTTCAGCACTGTGTTGTGCGTGACACTACGAGACAATCTACGTGTAATGCCTGTCATCTTAAGGTGACTCAGAATGGCGTTCGCTGATTGGGCGCATTTTCTCGTGCGCCAAGTACCCCAGCAAATCAGGCGGATTTCCTCAGGGGTTTGTCTGCGGTGACGAAGGGAGCGAGCAGTAAGAACGCCTGATATTCTCAGGATGATCAGAGTCTGGCCCCAGACGTATTCATTCTGGTTATGCTAAGGGTTCCAACATGTCACCACAGGTGGCGCTCACACACAGACGTCGATTAAACGCGTCATAAGTATTTCTTAGCGTACCGCGTCTCAAATTAGTCTTATCGAGCTTTATGACACATATTATTTACATTTTAATAATTTTCTGTATTTTTATCACCCTTCCTGCGACATATGTAGGAGCTGAATCGATGCTCTGACTTAACGAATAGCTCTGTGTATGAATTACATCTGGGTATGCCCGCCCAGAATCGGGGTGCGGGTACCCGGATATGATTACGAAAATACTTCGTCTGGGGCTGGTCCCTCCCCGGTGAGCACTACTGCCACCTGGAGGGAACAGCTGGAGCTGGTCTACCGTCCAGAAGAATTTATCGACAAGTATATTTGACGCTAGGTGGCGATATCGCAGAATATCACCACATCATATTGTCATCATATTGTAAAGAAATCATGAACCACCTGTAGCCTGATTATTGAATACTTGTTATCCTCATATTATCCCATCAGGGATCTTTGAGATAATAAAGATATGTTATGTTATGTTATGTTGTTATGTTATGTTATGTTATGTTATGTTATGTTATGTTATGTTATGTTATGTTATGTTATGTTATGTTATGTTATGTTATGTTATGTTATGTTATGTTACTAGTATCGGCGCTAGGTTTCCATCTTGAAAAGTAGTGCGAGCGCGGAGCGAACAGTAGAAATTCTTCTAATTGTTAAGCGGTCACCCCATCACTCGTTTCCTACGCTTACAGTATAGATCGTTGAAGATAGGTGTATAAAGGTATAGAGTGATACAAACATCGGTGGAGTACATATAAAAGTTATTAATAAATAATAAAGTAATAATAAAGTTATTCTGTTTCATTTTCTACAAGTTAAATACTGTTTTCTGGAAATAATACCATTTTGAAAAAGAAGTTCGCGTCACGTGATGGACCAGCCAGCCGACGATGAGGTCAAGGTTTTCAAGATGGCGATCTAGCGTCGATGGCAGTGTTAACATTTTCGTCCAATTATCAAAAAATTTCAACGCTGTCGTGGAGTGTGGAATTTATCGACAAGTTGACCGGCGTGAACACGCCAGATGAAGATTAAAACGAGGCTCTTGGTCAGGATATTCATGTCTGTGATCACCAATAACTTGGAAACAGACTGTCGTCGACGAATTTACCAGATATGAGTTATCTAAGCCCGGTGGTCGAGTGGTTAGCGCGCTTGACTACCAAACGGTGCAATGGGTCGGCGCGAGTTCGAATCCGGGTGAAGGCATGTGAGACAAAATTGTGAAAAATTAATTGAGGGTCCGTCGGATGGGACTAAAAGCCGTGGTCCCTTGTACCTGAGTGTCTATGGCCTCTTTTACACTACGTGTTTTCAACCGTGCTCGACGGCGCGGCAAAAGGTGATAGTGTAAATGGGTGCACGGCACGGGGCTACTTTCATCCGGGCCGAACCCCCCCCCCCCCCCCCCCCCCCCCGCTTT
>NMRB01005686.1:0-18623 GCA_002633025.1 Notospermus geniculatus
GTGTGGTGAATTCACTGGCCAGAATGTCATGATTCCTCGAATACCACTTCTTGGCCAAGTGACTGCCCATTCGAACAGGACCATGAGTCGCACTTTTCAAGAGCACACATTCAGCCACATTCACCCGCCGGGTACTTTGCTAGTCAACTTAAAAACACACATGCCAAACACCACGTGGTGTGAAACTACATGAACTAGGGTGCGTCACACGACGTAATGACAACAACGACGTTACACAGATGGCTAGGCCGCACAAGGGCCAAAGCTAATGATAAAATACTCGTATGAACAATCGAGTCGACACAAAATCTCACATGGATATTGCAATATGACATATGAACATTCATATGTCATATAACTAGACCAGAAACTAGACCAGAAACACCGTGGAGAATGGGCAGCCGCCTTTCCGAGTATTTCGTTCCGGCAGCAACCCTCTCCGAGTCTTATTTTACACCTCACCGAGTAAAAATGGCGGATGTCGCTGATGAGATAGTTCACGCCGACAAAACTGATGACAAAACTGATGGTTTTATAACTCCTACCTCACAGTAAGTCTGTTATGATCCCGTGGAGGCTATTTTATTTTGTATACTCCATCATTGTCCATCGTTCGGTAGATAGTTTATCAGGGTTTTAGCTTGCAATCGGATGTATGAAGTGAAATTGTTGGGAAGGTTTGCCGATTTGCGTAAAATCCACTGGACTGTGCTGTGTCAATCGCTTCATCCTCGGACGAAAATGCCTCTTTTAGTCAACTGTTAGCCTTTTTATCTCGCAGACGCCTTGTTTCTTCCAAGATTAAGACGAAAACTTAATTATGATCACGAAGATAACCATTTTAGTGTTTGTACTTGACTAAAAGAGGCATTTTCGTCCGAGGGTGAAGCGATTGACACAGTGGATTTTACGCAGATCAGCAACCTTCCCAACAATTTCACTTCGTACATCCGATTGCAAGCTAAAACCCTGATAAACTTTCTACCGAACGATGGAGTATACAAATTAAAATAGCATCCACGGATTCATAAAAGACTTACTCTGAGGTAGGAGTTTCTCCCATGGTGTGTCGTCCGTCGTCGTCTGTCGTCTGTCGTCCGTCGTCGTTAACAGGGGTGGCACGTTTCTAAACCGCTTGAGTTACAAACTTGAAATTTGGTGTACAGGTACTCTATGGTAAAAACTATCTCTGGACCGAAATTTAGCGCTGCTGCTTGTACACTCTGGCCTGTAGGGGGCGCTTTGTGAAAACCTTCTTTCGGCCATATCTCCTGAACGCTGTTAGCTAGAACCGCGAAACTTTTATGGTGGGTTGCTCTGATGAGACTACATCACATAAATCCAGGGTTTTTGATTTGACCAACTTTTCAAGGTCACAGAGGTCAAAGTCAAAATTCACTGTTTGGTGGCACATTTCATGGTTATTTGACATAGAGTGTTCTGATTTGGTGTGAAGATATATCTAGGCACCCTGCACAAGTGCACCAAATTTCAACCCGATCGGACTTCAAATATGGCCGCCAGGAAGCCATCTTGAAAAATTGACTTTGACCCACATTTTATAAATAGGAGTAGGTACGATGTTTTAACCTTGTCAAAATATGTCTCTAGGTACCATATAAATATATAGTAAATTTCAGTCAGATTCGACGTCAAATATGGCCGCTAGGGAGCCATCTTGAAAAATGGACTTCAACCAACACCTCATAAATAGTGGTAGCTAGGATGCTTTAACTGTGCCTAAATATGTGTCTTGGCACCGTCTACTTATATGCCAAATTTCGGTTTGATTGGACTTCAACATGGCTGCCAGGCAGCCATCTTGAAAAATTGACTTTGGCCATATCTCATCAATAGTAAATGTTACGATGTTTCAAAGTTGTCTAAATATCTATGCAAGTATCCTGTACATTCCTTCAAATTGGTTGATTTCACACGGAGAGACCCTTATGTCATTGACTGATAATACTGATCAGATTATAAAAATACTTCTTCCGACTTGGTGTGTTCAGCTTGATCTTATCTGTAGGCCTACTGATCCTTCAACATTCACCATGAGAGTCACAGTTTCACACTTATAACCACGGAGTGACTTATCACAGAGGTGAGCACAATGGCCCTGGCCATTTCATTTGCATTTTTCTCGAAATGTTAAAATTGTGACTTACTCATCGGTTTTACCAGATTAGGGCAGAGTAGGCCTAGGCTTATTGTCTGCCTTTTGTAAAATCTGAGTGATCACATTTCTTCCTTTATCTCCTGGAGTTACTTTAGTTCATCCTGGTTCATTTCTTGTGCGACTTAATACATGTACCTGATTTGATGTGATGGGTCACATATGTGGAGGCCATTAACCTGGCTTATGGTAGGAGTTGAAAAGGACTTACTTCGCTAACTTCAACACTTCCTCCAAGGACCGGGAAGCAGGCGCCGATTCAGCGGTAACCACGAGTAGAGACAGCACAACAACGAGTGCAAGATGAAATATCTTCATGATCAGCAATTGGTATTGTCAGGTTGAACCTAATGTAAAAGAGAAAATAACGTGCAGCGTATTACAAGTGTCCGGTGTAACGTAAGTGAGTGTCCGTTATAAGCCAGTGCCTTACGGGCGGGCAATGAGGAACCGGAGGAACTAATCTGTGACGTGTAGTCTCGTGCCACCAGACTCTTGCAATTTCCAATAAATTTCCAATTTTAGAGTCTGGTCCAGATGGTTACTTGGACTTGTAAAACCATCATGGTGGACAATCTACCGACGATGACGTAGAACACAACTTTCTGCTAATCACGTGATACTGGGTAGGTCACATCATTCCTCCTGCAGCCTACGTCACCAACTTTTGAGACACATGATGCATTGGTAGTGACTAGCCAATCAGCGAAGCTCCCCTTATTTTGAATTTTCGCAATAAGCAATAAGAATGAAAATTGCATTCCGTGCCAGACCCTCGGTCTGACGACCTCGGAGTATGACCGTGGCGTGGCGCTGATGAACAACTCAGTTAAAACTATGACGTCGAAAGTCAAGCCAACGTTATTTGCCATTTAATTCTGAAACGACACCCTATTTCTAGCCCAAAATATACCTGAAGTAGTCTACTGAATTTCGAATTTTACACGATCATCATCAAGTATAGGACTGTCTCAATATATCTGAATGTTTTCAAACAAAAATTCAAGTGGGAACATGATGAATTTCATCGATAAAATTGACTATTTTAGCGTAAATAACAGACCGAAGAGCAACCTCATTGATTCTAAATGACGCATCTCACATAACGTCACGAACGATGCGCGACGTCAGTGACGTTTTCAACGTCGCAGCGCATGCGTTCTTGTGAAATGAAATGGTCCATGGACCATGTGCTCACTGGGTTGGACATAATAGTCTAATGACAGAGGGAGGTACATATCAGTTATGAGCAATCTGGAATGAAAAGTAGACTAAGTCCCGTTTTTTATTGCCCCCCTGGGGCAGCTAAAATCAACTCCGTTTCCAAGAAAATTGATTATCAATGCCCCCTTCAGTCATGTCAGTGGTGATCTATATAGGCCTATGAGTCGCGTCATTGGAAGGAAAGTTACGGTTGGCTGCCAGCTCGCCCCGTGGCCGAGTGGGCTGAGGCGTTGTACCGATCGCTGATTTCTTACTTTCCAGGTTTAGGTAGATCGATCCCCAGCACGGAACTTTCATCTTTCTCGTTCTTCTCCTTGTACTGTATCAATGCAATGCACATGCTAATTAATGTACATATGTATGTATCTCAGTATACTTGATTTCTATTTCATATTCTTTACTTGTTATCTCCATTATTTGTGACCCCTCGCATAACATAAAACTGTTTGGGTTCGGAGATTGTTTGGACTGCTCGCAGGGTACTGATGGACGCCTCGTTTAAACATGGGCCATTGAACCATCTTTTTTGAACCTAGTGGTTTAAGGCGTGCTGCCCCTCAGTGCTGGCGATTGATGCCTTATGCGAGGGTCCGTGGGTTCGATTCTGGTAGGAAGCAATGTCTTTCACCTTAGAAACTTGATTTCTATTTCATATTCTCAGTATTCTTTCCATTACTTTGCCACGACTGTTTCTTGTGCTACTAAGATTATTTTGTTTCGTTTTTTTATATTCATTTTTTGGTCAATAATTGATGAACAGAGAAAGCCTATGTTAACTTCCTTTGTAATCAATAATTTGAACAACAGGGAATTTAAGAAATCAAACGATAAACGTTAACTTTACGACAACGTTACTTTTCATACTGCGAATTCACCAGATTATATATCACATGTGACATTTTCGGAAAAAAGCGTTGTCGTAAAGTTAACTTTTTCGTTTGATTTCTTGAACTCCTTAAAGTTGACGTGAACGAACAAAAAGCCCTCATGAGGCGAGCAAGAGAATTGCAAACGCCCTGCAAATACCTCAAACGAAGGCTCAGAACATGGTAGGCCCCACGAGATCAGGATGGCGCCACCTTATTTGTCATCGAGCTTTCGAGGTGTCAACATCCTATGTTGAGCTCCTGCTGAACACTTTTTTCAAAGAAAAAAGTTTGACCCAGCTGGGAATCGAACCCGCGCCTTGTTATCTCTGTCCCGCTGTCTTCCCCATTCGGCCACCGAACTTGTTGGAAGACTTCACATGTTTTCTCTTATTCGCAGCATTATAACGTAAGTCGAAGGCCTACCCCAGGACATGAATCTTACTAATAATCTTATAATTTTCTTAGTAAGTATCTTAGCTATTTCTTAGAAAGATCTTAGTAAGAAAAATCTTACTAAGACTTTTCTTATAAGATTCTTACAAGAAAAATCTTACCAAGATTTTTCTTACCAATATCTTACTAAGAAAAATCTTAGATACTGTTTCTTAGTAAGATTTTTCTTACTAATATCTTAGTAAGACTTTTCTTACTAAGATTTATCTTTTAAGAATCTTATAAGAAAACTCTTAGTAATATTTTTCTTACTAATCGATTGGCAAGTAATGTCTTGGTAAGATTTTTCTTACTACGAAATATCTTACTAATATCTTAGTAAGAAGATTTTTTGTTCTCACTACGACTATTGAGAATCTTACACCAAGGGTTCTTGGTTCTGTTACCAAGCCTGGGGCCCGGCCAATGCTAGGGGAAGCAGTAGGGTTCGGATCCAGCCCGGGCCATATGGGATTTATGGGATTTAATTCCCGGCTCTTCAGTCCGTCGCATGGGACAGTAAGCCGTGGTGCCTTGTACCTTGTGTCTTTGCAACATGAGTAGCTTGTGATGGCCTCCTCCGTACTTACCAGGACCAATAATGCTATAGCGTCGGCCCTGACGGAAAAATAAAATACAAATACAAGCAGTAGGCCTATAGGCCTAGGACACCACCATGAGGAACATATAATGAGTGGAACTACCGCGCGATGGACTCGATCCCTCCTTCACCATGTTGCACTGAACGAGAAGACAAACGTTTTTTTCCTTACATGCTATGGAAGATGGATTACCAATGTTTCACCGCCCCCATTTGCCAATGCCCCCAAACAAAAGATTGACGGAATAAGCAGCCAAGTAACAATGAGGGAGGCATTGAGTGTCCACTGAACAATAAAACGGGCATTGTCATACGGGGGCATTCTACACCGGAACGATACCGGTATCTGAAATTCGAAAGGTAAGTATTCTAAAATCAAATTCTAAAAACAAATCCGTGTTTCGTGTCATCCAAAGTAGGCTACCGTAGGCCTATAACGCCCAGTGATATCCGTGTAGCAGTAAAGAGTGACCCCCTGTAAAAAGTGCCCACTTCTGTTGTTGAATGACGGAATAAGGGGCATGGGTATGGAAACCAATCACCAGAGATTAGAAAAAACAACTGGATCTTTTTCCCAGGGTGGCCGGTTGCACGACATAAGTTATCACTGGAGTGTCAGTTTATCTTGACGTCAATTAAAACGGATTGAACAGGAAAAGTTAAATTGACAGACTTTGATCTTTTCAACTTTTTGTGCAATCGGCACCAGGACAGTTTTTCCTAGGACGTTTTTTCCCTTTACACCTGTTCAATGCATTTGGCGCGAGGACTAGCCTGGTTCCATGGGCGTCCGACGGTGGCGCTGACTGACCATTCGTGGCTTGAGGAAGGGCAAAGTGGCAGAGTAGGATACGGATCCATCGCTCCTGCCTGTGAAACAAAACAAAAACAAAAACGAGATGCAAGCATGGCAAGTGTACCATGTCATGCATGTACCATACACATACATGACATATATGACACATGCTACATGCATGACATGTTCTACCATCACCATTGAGGGTTGCTGAGCTGTCAGTCATCGCGGTAGGCTAGACCTAGGCCATGGAATCAGACTAGGCCGGCGTCGGACCAGCTAGTCAGTTGTTGGTTTTTTGGGCTCGTGGCCTGGTGGCAACAAACAGCAGCACTAGCACGAATTTCGGGACATGAGTCATGTCATCTGGTCATGACATTGTGATTTTCATTGACATGATGATGTGTGATGATGATTAGGCTACACCACACAGTCACAGGCGGCGCGGCCTAGCCTAGGCCCTATAGGCCTAGCTACCCCTACTGGCCTATCATTATAGAGGCTAGGCCTATGTCCGATGACATACCGGTAGGCCTACCGGTCGCGGTAGGGCCTAGCAAAAACCCGAGGTCTAGCAGCATGGTCAGTGGGATGCCTACCGGTGGTAGGCCTATAGGCCTAGGCCTAGGCCTTATAGAAGCCTAGGCCTACCATGCCTACCGGGCACCGGGTAGGCCCTACCGACCGGTAGGCCTAGGCTAGGCCTAGGGCCTAGGCCTAGGTCCTCCTGCACCTGCATCAGTCTGTGACTGTGCTGTGCATCGCATGCAGTTAAATAAATGGAAACAAGTTGAGATGATGAGTGACTGATTTATTAAGATTAGGTATAAACTGTTCAATATCACAGTTCTCAGGGGCGATGGTCCAGAAACTAATGATTTCCATGTCGAATTTTCCTTCATTTCAAATTCAAGTCCACACATGATCCTCCTAGCAGCACGACCACTGATGACATGACGTGTTCGCAACACTTTGTAGGCCTACCACTGCACAATGTCATCCATGCCATTCTGCCAAACCTGAAGGAAACAAGAAAAAAACATTTAATTTTAATAAATCATGTGAAAGTCTGATTTTTTCATTGTCCCAATTGATGCTGTGGATCTATAGGATCCCAGTAGTAGGCCTACCTACCAGAAAAATCTGTGAACCACTTGTGTTTAGCCCTATTCCGTTTCTTCTTCTCCAGTGACCTCTTCGACATTGACCTCTGCAGCGACCACCTCCACAGCAACTTCATTTCGTTTTGCCTTGCTCTTTGCATCAAGGAACTTCTGGTTGATGGACTTGATGATAGTCTCTTCATTGGGGAGGATCACATCATCTCCGAACTTCCTTTTAAGGCATTCTGAAGAAAAGAAATGCATGCTCAGTAAGTATTATTTATATTGGAATCCATCAGAATTTCTTCAATTGTCCTGTGTAGGCCTACTACATGTATCCTACACTACCGTGTCTATTCCACTTCCACTGATCAGAAAAACCCGTGTTCAACCCATGTTTAATCATCTCCATCGAGCTCAATGGGGCTATGAGACACGGGTCTCATTTAAGCATGGCAATTTAAAGATGGAAGTGCAGAAATACAGGGATTTGATTGTGGGAAAATACAGCTTATTAACAGTACAACTTACTCCCAAAATATTTCTCTTGTCTCTTCGGACACCTCTGGCCGTTCCGAACGTCTATTCTTTTTCTTCAGTTGGAATGATTTTTCCTTTTGTTCGTCTATTGGGACAAGTGCATCGATCAGCTTCCTGCTGGCCTTCATCAGTCGATTTTCAAAAGCAATGACCGTATACACATTGTTCCCATCTACAGTGAATTCCTGAAAGAATGAAAAGTTGACATCATGTGAATGTGACAGTGATGATGTGTGATTACTGATGGCAATTAGGTTGCACTGGTAATGTTCTCGTATTCAGATACAGTGTGGCTTTATGTCATTTGTCAAGAAATACGAAGCTTTTGATGTGTGCGCTGATATACTGTACTGTACAGTCATTAATCCGACACTTACTGCTTCGTTGTGAATGGTTTGCCCCTCTTTTCTCAGCCTCTCTACTTGTGCCTGAAATAAAATTATAATGATTAAAAAGTTTGCTTTTATGACACAGCACGTGGATTAGAAATGGGTTATCATATATTGATGGTTCCTTTGTTTTAGAGTGAACTGCCACCAGGCTCGTTTTTATCCTGACCGTGGAAGACACGTGTAAGTAAAGTCATCTCCGAATTTCACAAATTTTGATGGTTCATGCACTTCTGTGATCTCAACTAGAAAGTGCCTGAGGAAGACAAAATTGCAATGTGCAGAGAAGACTTTACTTATACATGTACTTGTCATTTTGTGTGTCGTTTTTTTGTGTTTTGGATCTGTCCCTGGAAGAGAATGTTCGCAATGAAGGGTAAACACTTACTCGGAGTTTCACTATTTCCTGGTTTGCTGCATGCAGGTCCAATTCCGTTTTCTCCAAACGTTGTGCATGGTCAGTCAACATTCGATGAACTTCTTCAATCGTAATCGATCCTGCAGCAGACGTATTCCTGGCTTGTGGCAGGGTCGGTGTTACCTATTTCAAAACGATTATCATTATTTATTTATTCATTGAAACCAATGATGCCATTTTCAAAATTTAAATTTCTTTCAAAATTCTTATTGCCACCATGCCCCCCCCCCAAAACCCAATCCAAACATGACAGTAGTGGCATTTGGCACTAAAAGATAAATCTGTAGATACATGTACATGCAGGTTTTTTGCGATAATGTAGCAAATCACATGCACAAACAGTGTTTGTCCTTTGCTGGTGTAAAAACCAAAACTGTGTGGCATGCTATTCCATAAAAAAAGACAAATGAAAGACAAACTCACATGCTGGGGTTGTCGATCTGTCTTCCTTGATATGCCTGAAGTAGATGGCACTGGCTGTGTCGTGCTTGGTGTGGATGCCTAAAAAAGTTATCAGTTGATTACCAATTGAGAAAAGGGGTCAAATCTTTGTTGATTGATTGTATTTTTTACAGAATTTGTTAAAATTAGACTCTCTCTTTAGATGAAATCATTGGTTTATTTTTTGAATATTCACATTTGCTATTAAAATGGTAGCAGTTTTACCTGTGAATACTCGTAGCCGGGGCCATTAATGTTCTGCATGAAAGAAAATAACTCACATGTTTGGGAGCAGGTGTAGATATAACAGTTTCTTCCAAGTCTCTAATTGCCCGGGTCATTTTCAGAAGCTTTGTCTGTTCCTTTGCAATCTTATCCGCCACGATTTTCCTCCTCCTGGAAATTAAAAGAACCAAATGTTCATCATTAGATTCCAAACAAAGCTCAATTACACTCAGCAGCACTTTATGACATGTCAAGTTTTGGTAAATATTGTGCTTTGTCATGTTCTCACTTGCTCACTTTGGTGATTACACAAAATAGAAGAGGCATAAATTAAAATGAAGACCTGTGTTTCAAAAAATTACCTTGCTGTTCCCTCATCTTCATCTTCTAAATCGTATGAACTGTGCAGTCTCTTACGACTGAAAGAAAGACATACGTAAGAATAATATTAATAACATAATGCGATTTTTGAGAAGTGGGGGATAATCAGTGAAGTCTTACACGATACATTTTTCAATCCGTTGCATTTAATTGTCATCATAGAAAAAGGCTTGAATTGTGGCAATAGGTTATGATACAGAGACTCCTTTCTCCTGTTTATCACTTTTTAATGGATGATTTGATTCCCAATTTTATTCATGGTGTTTGTAAATGTGATTGAATTACCTTTTTCCTGCCCACTGGATAACATCACTCTCTGGCTCACTTTCGCCCTCGCCCTCCGGTTCATAATCACTGTCTTCTCCATCGATTACCAAGTTACACACCGTCGATGCGCAACTAGAATTCGACATCTTTTCCAACAAAAAAGACATTTCTGCCTCAGTTCCTGAAATTTTGGAAGGAATAATTTCACAATTTCTTGGGCTAGCAGCTATGACAAAATAAGCATCAGGCAGCTAGTTTACCCATTTAAAGCATGTACTGGGATGTACCTTGCATCCCTACAATGTAAACGGAATAGATCATTCCTTTTCCACATAAAACACAACCTTAATTCGAAATGAAACAGATGACTTTGATAATAATAATAATGATAATAATAATAATAATAATGTTAATTCTTAGCGCATTTCCAGTTGAACTGCTCAATGCGCTCTACACTATTAACCCAGCTGTAGGTCTGTTCATTCCAATTTCCTTTCTACACTCCCTAGGGAGCAGTGTTACAGTCCCGGCAGCAGAAGCAGGCAAAGTGACTTAGCTCAAGGTTTCAAACGAGCATGTTTTTTTTCTGGGTCAGGAAATCTGGAAATCGAACCCCGGCCCCTCTGAGGACATGTCTGATGAGGAGTCCGTCTTACTAACAACCACGCCGCTAATTGTCTATGTTGAAAATTATCGCTTACCTTTATTAAAAACAATTCCAGGATGCTTTTTCCCTTGCTCCTTTACAAACACTTTTGTGTTGATGGGACACATGGTACATGTAGGATCAGGATATCCTACCACCTTCTTTGGAGACACAATACTATAACCATCTTCTGATGTTGGCCACTTGATGAGGTACATCAGTCGATCTGAAAATAGAGTAGGAAGTCAATCGCTTGTCCTTATAAGATAGAGGAAATTTTTAATTTTAAGTCACTGGTCATCACTGCCAGTGTGTTTCTCATCACCGTGTTCTCATTCATATCGAATAGAATATCCTCGATAAGAACAATCTTCTTGCAGTTGATGCTCTTGCTACACTTCATGATAAAGTTGTTCGTGATGATTCAAAAACTGTCAGATACTAACCTTTGGCATTTTTCTCTGAGTCCTGTTTCTGTTCCCTCCTGGAACGAACAAGATTCCTCTCTTCATCAATCATTGCTATTGACTCCTGAATTGTGAAATGTTTCTCCATCTTTGCTATCCTTGGTGTTGACTAATTTGAAAGTGAGTTTTGCCCTGTTTGCTCAGCTTATATAAACAACAGCAGCTAGGAAAAAACAATGGCAATTGGCCTGCTCCTTATGCTTGTTGGTCATTCCTGTGATTTGACTTATTTGCATCCTGACAGACCTCAGCTTAGGCATTATTATGCTAATCCCCGCCCATTTTGTCCAATGGTGATTGAACACAAGGGCCTTGAATTGTGCCTGTGAAGGTTTTCAATAAATCGAAACCAACCCAAAGAAATCTTTGGAGATTTAACTCAGGCCTGCTAGCTTGTGGCAAACTGTGACTTGCACACCAAGAAACAATTGATTGGAATGATCTGTAGGGGCATTGACAATGAAAGTTTTGTCTGGCTAAGTTACTGCTTTTTGAAAAAGGCTGAGTAGAGAGTGTATGATGTGCTGAGAAAAGAGGCGTATGACAATCAATCATGCCTCCTTCTAAGAGAAAAAAGTGCAATTCGGATGACCTGTTATTCCCATTTATGATAATGCCGAACTTTCTCTCATTGATTCTGCTTTGGCTATCTTGTCATTATCACACCGGCATAAGCTGACACTCGCTGCCTCTGAGGATATCTTGAAATTAATAGCACTTCATCTCCCAAATGACAACATTTTGCCAAATTCTTTTAACAAGTTACGGAGCTTTCTAATTGGAAGTGATCACGGCAAAGGAAACAACTTCACCTACTGTGACATTTGTGATAGTCTGTTGACAAGTGAAAACAACGAATTTATTTGCTCAAATATTGGTTGCAAAGGCTCAGGAACAAACGTGAGCCATTTACGAATGTTATCCATTGCTCCTCAACTGAAGACAATAGTAGAAAGTAAGTAAAAAGATGATCCTTTAGTAGATCTATGCATTTTGACACAAATTTGAATTTTCAGGGTCCTACTTATTCACTAAATTATTAATTTATCATTATTGTGATAAATTTGAATTTTCAGGGTCCTACTTATTCACTAAATTATTAATTTATCATTATTGTGATAAATTGTACATACTTTTTGCACTTTTTCAAATTTGAATTTTCAGGGTCCTACTTATTCACTAAATTATTAGTTTATCATTATTGTGATAAATTTGAATTTTCAGGTTCCTACTTATTCACAAAATTATTAATTTATCATTATTGTGGTTCATCTAGGCTTGGGGGAATTCCTCCAAGATTTAGGCTATGTAGGCTGACACAGTAAAATGACTTTACAGGAAGACTATTACCGGCACACTTTTCTCCCAGTGGGCAAGCACTTCTGCCAACCTGGACACTCCGTAGCCAACATGAAAGTCACTGTTCTACAAGGTTCCCTCCCGGACACTAAACAGAGGAGGATTGTGAACAAAAATTTATTAGCAATTTGACTGTATCAATTCTGGTTTGAATCGAGATAGTGGTTTTCTCTCTCACTACACAGTGTTGTAATTCAAGTCTACATGTGTACTCTGTTTCCTACATGGTCTACCATTTACCGTAAGATATTTAGACTTATCTTCAACATGGCTACCACTACCATACTGAATATTACCCAACTTGAGATGAGCACCTTTTGTGTGACTAAGTTCAAGATTCAAAGCACAGTCATTTTGAGTCGGGGACCTCCTTCAGGACAAAAGATTTAGGAAGAGAATTCCAGTAAAAGAAACGGCGTTCGAACGTGAGTGGGTTTGTCACACGGCTGCCTGCTGACGTCACTCGCGTTCATGTCTGCCGTTTGCGTTCAGGATCTTAACCTCTCTATTATTGGTGTAATACATTGCTGTGTTTTTCTTTTGCTAGGAAACTGGGCAGAAATACTTGAATTTCAAAACCAACCTCAAGTTGCTGGACAATTTAAAGACATTAGAGATGGAGAAGCATATAAAGTTCTGCAGCAAAGATCACCTGGTGCTCTTGGATTGCTAGTCAACTCCGATGGTGTGCCGATTTTCAAGTCTGACAACCGCTCACTCTGGCCGATTCTGGTTAATGTGGCAGATATACCTGGCAAGAGGAGGTAACCGATTTATTGTTGCATTCAACTTCCGCTGAAAGGGTAAATGTCGTTTAACCAGGATCTCAATCTCCCGGGCTCAATCTTCACTAAAAACTACCCTGCAGGGTGTAGTTTTCGGTACCGGTAGTCGAACATCACCCAACCGCAATTGGTGCGTAGGAACAAATCCTTTAGAAATCCTGTGGAACCTTGCAGTCTCGCGCCGCGGTACCTGTTGAGTGTACTATTTATGACATTCTACAGGCTGTCAGGCGACCGCGGGCGAGATAACCTCAAATCCAGGTGTCATACATTTAATACGATGCTGGGTGATGTTCGGCTACCGAAACTACGCCCAGGGTATTGTTTTAGTGAAGAAGATTTAGATCCTGGGTAATATTTGTAGGCCATTATAGCCAGGATGACATTACCCTTTCAGCTCAACTTCCTGAAACAATGCTAACTGAATTTTCCCGCTGTGCTAATAATTGCTGAATTGTAATTTATCAAAATTAGGTGTTGGGCTGAAGGTTGATTTAATAGTGCCAAAATCTGTGAAAATGGTCAAACTTCAGCAGCACTGTATTCATATGATACATGTAGGTAAACCCTGATTCAGGTTCAGGAATCACCAGTGCTGAATTCAAGACTTGGAAAACTAGGAGGGCTGACCAATTAACTTTTTTCTCCACCAAGTAAACATGCCAGTATAATTCTTCCAAGCATTTACTAATCTCCTACATGTAGGCCTTTTCATGTTCACAGAATCATTCGGTCATATGAATAAAGACCAGCAAATGCTTTTACTTCAGATTTGTACATCATTGCCTAGTGCATTTGTATTGCAGAATTCAAGTAAAAACATTTACTAGTCTTTATTCATATTGCCCAATGTCTTCAATTTAATAAATGTCTCAAGACCCCGGTTGGGAAGAAGAACGTTGGGGTCGAAAATTTTGCAGAATTTTGGAGAGATGACTTTCTCTTACTAATACTATATCATTTTGTGTGTTGTTCTTTGTGGTTTTTCATTTGAACAAAATTGAGCCATGAAATATGACATGAGTATATTCTAACAATCACATTTTTATAGATTATGCATTGGACAATGAGTGCCAACAAAAACCCTCTTTTTTGTGTGGAATATTTCCCCCTTCTTAACTGCTCATATATTCTTGTGCAGACAAGCATTTCCATCAGTATGGTGAAGTTTGAATAAAACTGACCCACACATAAATCTTCATTAGAGTATAATAACTTGTACATTTTTAGAGAAAATTTCCTTCATCAAAGTCAACCATGTTGGCAAATTCAGTCCGCTAATTGCCTTGCATGGACCCCATAAAAGGGTTACTGAGAGGGCCTGATTCATATTTAGTACAAATAAAGTAAAGTAAACACAAGATAAATCTTTAAGATAAATCTTTACTTGTAGTTGGCCATGAAGCCCAGGTCCCTGTTAAGTCCGTTGTTTTTGCAGTTAAATCTGGCAACGAGTCTTTGTTCGCAGTTCCTTCTTTTTCTGGTGTTTGGTAAATGTAATACCCTTATCCGCATGTTGTTGCAAGAATGATCTGCTTGGTTGAAATGCTCTCCTATAGGGACAAACATGTTTTTGTTTTTGATACTTTGTCTATGACCGTTGATACGGTTTCTGAGTTTTTGGCTAATTATAAAAGAAACATGTCATGATGGAAGTTGTTTGTTTTCTATACTACATGTATTTAATATGAATTGGGCTGTCTTATCAGTGATCCTTTTGGTGCCAGGTGTTAAAAATTGAAGTCCATGCTAAGCAGTTAATATGAATCACAACCCTTCTTATCAGTGACCCTTTTGTTGCCATGTGTCAGAACAATTGAGGTCCATGCCAGGCAATTAGCCTTGTGTAAACATTATTCAACAGGAATCAATACTGGGGATGTTGGTAATTGTTATGTTGTTTAGCAGAGTAGTGTCGGCCATTTTGACTAAGTTGAATGCTTGACATTTAATTTCAATTCCTTAAAAAATGACATGTTTTATTTTCTTGTTTTAATAGAGGTTGCTTTCATGAATTTCGAGGTATTTTCGAAGTTATAGCAAACTATAACAGCCATAACAAACCATGTGCTCAGTGAAGCACAGAAATTTGATTTTGATGGTAGGACTGCTTGCTACACCTAGTAGAGTAAAAGTGCTGAAAGTTTGAAGCTTGCACAGCAATAAAATGGAAGTTTCCCCCTCTTTTCGAGTGGGTATCATTGGGTGTGTAAATACACTCAAGGGCGGTGTAGTTTACGAACTTGGGGTGGAATAATTTGCTGATCTGCCACATTGACCTTTTAGCTGGCCTCTATATGGGGGATGTACCGGTACCGGTACTAAATGGGGTAGTCCTATTATTAAGGATTGTTATTGTGTGTGTGTTTATTGTTGTGAAGGCATCTCTCATGACACATCCGTCAGTCAGTGTGTCTGAAGCAAAAGTTTAGCTTGATGAGAAAATATTTGAAGAAATGAACACTATTTTGCATAGCGGCATTTGAGAAAGCAATGTTGTGTCATCCCAGGTCGTCACAGCTAACAGTAACTAAAATATGTGTAATTCTATATTACAGGAATCTCATGAAGAACACTGCAGTTGCAGCCTTGTGGTTTGGGAACACAAAACCCAATTTGAGACACTTCTCATTGCAACTCATGAACGACTTCCAAAGGTTTGGAGATGAAGGTAAACACTGATTCAAACGTGAGGCTCACCTTGGTCTCCTTGGTATCGCGCGTATTTTCGCGGGCCACGAAATTCATTGCTTATTTACATTTATTTTATTGTTTTTGTTTACGACCGGGCTTTCTTTGTCTTATGAGTAATTTGTCGGTAGCATCGCCTGTCTAGAAATTCTGTTGATTCCAAAAGTATTCATTTTGGTGGGTTGGAATGTCCGAAAAGTCCAAAATAACAAAATGTAAACATCCATGTTTACAAACATTGAATGTAAACAATGAAGTTGTGATACATTATCTTTAAGCAGTGTTATAAGCAACTGTCAATCACAGCATCTGCTCAGTCACCGGAATTACATGGTTGACAAAGTCCATCTAGCACTCGTTGCGACTGTATTCAACTGATGACATTATGTCAGCCTCAGTGTTTTCACAGTCATGACAGTTGCCTCAGGATTTCTCATAATCATTTGCATCATGATGTGCTCAACAATCTGCATTGCAGTAACATTTTCTGGATGTTGTTATTCCTTTATTCTGTCGGTCCGTGGTCATTAACCTTTGTATTGTTATTTTCAGGTATGATGATATCCCCACAGTTTGGTGAGCTAATTTCTGTCAAGATGGCACCATTGATCATGTTGATAGTGGTGGCCGACCTACCAGCAAGAGCTTTGATCATGGACATGAAGTTGTTCAATGGTACATTTGGATGCCCTGTAAGTTTTAATTTGTGTAAAAAATTGTTCTTATTCTAACCAACAATAGTTGATTTCAAAGATGGTTTTAAGTCATCAAATGTTTTTCGTCAAAGCCTGCATTGACACTCAACGTTCGGTCACAAATCCCTCTTAATTTCCAACTCTGTCATCGCTGAAAAAAGAAATCAGCTGGCTAGAAACAACTTTCAAAGCGATATCTCACTACCCACTTACTTAAAGACCAAATCTCCTCTCACCCAGTTATATACATGATAAGGAATAACACATGTATTTATTCTTTCACATTACTCATGAACGACTTCCAAAGGTTTGGAGATGAAGGTAAACACTGATTCAAACTTGAGGCTCACCTTGGTCTCCTTGGTATCGCGGGTATTTTTGCGGGCCACGAAATTCATTGCTTATTTACATTTATTTTATTGTCTTTGTTTACGTCCGGGCTTTCTTATCTTTGTCTTAATGAGTAATTTGTCGGTAGCATCGCCTGTCTAGAAATTCTGTTGATTCCAAAAGTATTCATTTTGGTGGGTTGGCATGTCCGAAAAGTCCAAAATAACAAAATGTAAACATCCATGTTTACTAACATTGAATGTAAACAATGAAGTCGTGATACATTATCTTTAAGCAGTGTTATAAGCAACTGTCAATCACAGCATCTGCTCAGTCACTGGAATTACACGGTTGACAAAGGCCATCTAGCACTCGTTGCGACTGTATTCAACTGATGACATTATCTCAGCCTCAGTGTTTTCACAGTCATGACAGTTGCCTCAGGATTTCTCATAATCATTTGCATCATGATGTGCTCAACAATCTGCATTGCAGTAACATTTTCTGGATGTTGTTACCTATTCCTTTATTCTGTCGGTCCGTGGTCATTAACCTTTGTATTGTTATTTTCAGGTATGATGATATCCCCACAGTTTGGTGAGCTAATTTCTGTCAAGATGGCACCATTGATAATGGTGGCCGACCTACCAGCAAGAGCTTTGATCATGGACATGAAGTTGTTCAATGGTACATTTGGATGCCCTGTAAGTTTTACTTTGTGTAAAAAATTGTTCTTATTCTAACCAACAATAGTTGATTTCAAAGATGGTTTTAAGTCATCAAATGTTTTTCGTCAAAGCCTGTATTGACACTCAACGTTCGGTCACAAATCCCTCTTAATTTCCAACTCTGTCATCGCTGAAAAAAGAAATCAGCTGGCGCTGGCAATGTCTGCACACTCCTACACTGACATGACTGATTGCGCTGGCAATGTCTGCACGTGTACACTCCTACACACTGATTCAATCAGTGACTGCTGCAGGATGCTGTAGACTCAATGGTAATGAAAGAGTCTTGTCTTGCTAGACTAGTACAGGACTCCTGCTAGAAACAANGAATTTACATGTGCTCATGTCTACTTGCGGTATAATGCAATTTGGTTCCGTTTACAGAGTTGTTTTCATCCTGGAATATGGGAAGCAGGAGCAATGCGCTACCCCCCAATTGGTGAATTAGAGCTCCGCACTGCACTTGACTTCACTGAAAATGCTCTCCAAGCTCATGCATCGTCACAAAGTCCCGACTGCAAGGGAGATATCTCTGTGAGTTATTAGACTATATCACCGTGGCATGGCATTCTATAGACAAATTTGCACTTCCGCTGAAATCTCAACCATAAACCGTAAATGGAAATACCGGTATGAACTCGTTTTCCTACTCGTTAAAATGGAAATAAAATTGACAAAGCGATAGGCCTAACTGGGCATGTGCGATCTGATGAGTCATTGCCCATTCAGCTTGTTTTGGGATTTATCATATCAATTTGTTCTCACTCTGTCACTTCCAATCTTCAGGTGTATGGTATTAAAGGCCTCAGTCCGTTTCTGCAGTTTGTAGACTTCCCAACTGCTGCACCATGGGACTACATGCACTCCATTTTAGAAGGTATTGATTATTTTTCAAATGTTACTGATTATTTACAGTCTAGCATTCTTAAGTCGAAACTTATTGACTTGTTTTGATTCCCAAATCCTGCTGTTTCTGGCTGTGTGGAATTTTAAATCCGCCAATTCTTTCAGGAATTGTCAAAAGACAACTTATGCATCTCTGGTTTGAGTCCAAGGCATC
>NMRB01005687.1:6210-18591 GCA_002633025.1 Notospermus geniculatus
CCCCCCCCCCCCCCCTCCAAACTCGAGCAGACCAGCCGAAGGATTTGACAAATTCAAGAATTCCGTACTCATTATCCCGCACTAGGGGAGGATGAAAGTCTTTAAATATGCCTGCAATAGGAGGTCATGCTCAGGATGTGCACTCCGCATACATCATCGAGTTCGACTAGCCTACTTGTTGCTGAGAAGGCTTTAGGCTTTTGGGGTTCTAAAAGACGCTGAATGAAAGATAAACCCAATGGCCAATCTGACATGCCAGACGGAATCACGGTTATCATTTTCAATGAATGAGACATGGAAAAAGAATATGAGACTATCCGGATGGCTCATAGTGCGACATGTCTGAAGCACACTGTCGACTAAAAAAGGAGGTGTCAATTTACAATAGAGACCTTTCGCACCCGCACGTTTAGGCAACCGACTACATTTAGGTCATCAAATGTTGCGGTCTAGTGACGTGTACACAAACGGTTATAGAAAACATTATCCGTAGCGACTTCACTACACGTCAGAGAAAAATGGGTTGCAAAAGCAACATATTTTTATCAAAACTCTCATTCCAACGGTGATCGCTATTCTTTGTTATCAGATTTAGAAGGATTCCTTATGCATACCATGTGTAACATTTTGTATGTTTTTGTTCCGATATATTTTATTAAGCTTTTGAGTTGTGAATCAAATCCGTGTAAAAAGGGCAGTTTCCATTGACTGCCGTGCGATCAGTATAGGTCTTTCGCAATTGAACGGTTTGCTGAACATTTACTTTTACGTCATCATTTTGTGAGCAGTTGTTACGTGTGCACATATACTAAATGAAGGCCTATACACTAGCCGGCCGCAGTTCACGGGTAACAAGCACGGTACGCGTGAGGCGAGTGCGGTTTGTAAGGTACCCCGGTTAATGATCACTCGCAAACACGTCTCACACAATGCAAGCGCAGAAGGGCCCTCGGTGAACTCGTATGACTCGAGCACAGTCAAAACGTTACATCACCATGCCTAAGAAATATCCGTAAACACCTATAGGTGTTCACGGATAGTTCTTAGGCTTAGGCAATAGCCGTGTCTCTCTGCGAAACCACTAAAACCAAACCGTTTCACCGGTTACCGTTACGTATAACTAAATGTAGTCGATCACCTAAACGTGAGGGTGCGAAAGGTCTCTAATATTTTCATGTTGCTGTAGTATACGAATATTTATTCAATTTTGCCAATGGTATGCAGTAACAGCTAATCAATAATACATTGCATTTACTTTTGTAGACTGTATTATTTTGAAAAAGACTTGTATTTACTTATACTGTCAGTTTGAAAAATATCTTACCGACATGACATGGAATCCGTTGTTGACCCCACGAATCCAGGACGGCAACGGATCACATAATTATCAGCATATAACTGGCTGTTCATTGAACCATGTTTTTTAAAGATGGGGATTTGGCCTATGACCTATGTTAAACGAGGCGTCCATCAGTACACTGCGAGTAGCCCAAACATTCTTCGAACCCAAACAGTTTTATGTTATGCGAGGGGTCACATATAAAGGAGATACAAGTTAAGAACATACATGCAACTGAAATAACATACAACAAAAATACAACTAAAGAACATTCCCTATGAAGAAAATACGCGTTATTGTGGTTATTGTAAAAAATGAAATAAAAAAATCGTACTTGGAATAAACACAAACACAATAAATCAAAAATACGTAAAAGTAATGTAGAAGGTCATATTAATCTTTATATACCGCAAATTCGAAGAGATATTCTAAGAGGACAGTTAAGACAAGGAGCGAGAGCATTACTTGAAGAAGGAACCAGAAGATTATTTGAGGAATGACCGGGATATGTTCCATAATATTAAGAAGAAATTGAAGAAGAAGCAGCTTTAAGATTGTTTGAGGGATTACCACGATGTGTTACAGAAGAGGAATTGCAACGTGCAAGGAGGAAATGACCAATATTACCCCGTTTGGAATTTAATCGACCAATCCCAGGTTTAAGAATCATTAAACAATTTGGAAAAAATGGAAATTATGTTTCGTTTGACAACTTGACTACACGTGGGTAGTTATACATGTACAGTCATGGACATTAGTTTATCTACACATGAAACTTTGAATATTTCAAATACTACTGGGCCAATTTTAACACGGTTTATTCCACATGAAAATATGTCTTGTTGGTCGTATATCTTCATCAAAATTTTATGTCAACCGGGCCTTAGGGATATGTGGCACACATGGTTGGCAAGAACTATCGCAATCTGAAAAAAACTACAATCTCCAAGGCAGACGCTGCAGGACATGAAGACTCTGCGAGGGTCGCAAACGTGCAACGACCAGCATGCACTGCAAGCGACAAGAGTCTCAAAGACCGTATTTGCCCAATACACCGTCCCCGCAAGCTGAACAAGCCGTTTGCGATCTTGATCCAGAAATGCCAATGCCCCTAACACCAGATGTCCAAACCCAGAGCTCTATTTTTAGCCATTCCTGGCTGTTTTGTTTGTTGCCCTCCCGCCATCAGTTGGATAGTGATATGGGAAACAAAGAAGATCTATAAATAGGTATTAGCAGCGGGGGTGAGCGCGTAATGGGAAAAGCCCACTACTGTACCTGGCTCTCAAGCCTGCGAAAAAATATCATCATAAAATCATTATTTTCTGGTCGATTTGAAAAATTCGAACACATATTTGATATTCATCATTTCCACGACGTAACTCCGACAGTGTCCGCCATTGCTGACGTCGCCGTAATGACGCAAAGGTGGTGGGCAAAATTCATTGCTTTGCTGAAGAAAGCTGGTGGGCAAAACGGGGCAGCTCGAAAAGACGGATTCAACGGATTCGACGGATTCTTGTAAAATGAAGCATATAATCACTTTTTATATGCATTAATCTTTTTAGAAATATGACATATGTATAAGCTTTAAAACCTACGTGTCATTTTCATTTATAATACGATTTCAAATCCATGCACAGTGAGGTTAATAAATCGGGTCTGATGTCCGAACTCAATGGGATTTTCCACAATGACTGAGCGCGTCATCTTGTGGAAAATTTTGACGTCCCCGTTATTGATCTGTCGATGACGTCAACACAGTTGCACTGTCGATCTCATAGGCCTATCGTATATCGAGAATAACTAAAATGGCATACACGGGAAAACACAAAAAAACGACGTGTTGATGAGAGTGGTAGGCCTACTGTCAATTGAGTTTCCATGGATAATCAAATCCTACGGATGCGGTGTAATGTATTGTTTCAGATCCTAACCCAGCGGCGGTAGGTCTAATGTTTAGGCCCAGGCTAGGCCTATTTTTAGACTGATCATCTGCCCTCCCAATACTTCGATTAACTTCTTGGCCCATACTGCTTGGTTGATAGGACACGGGTACCAGTCTCTCTGGGAATTCCACACGTGACGTCATAACAAAGTTGTCCGCAGACCACGATCCGTCGAATCCGTTGAATCCGTCGAATCCGTCTTTTCGAGCTGCCCGGCAAAACGCGCAACGTCACAACGTCATGCAGGCCTAGGCCTACCTCATGGATACGATGAATACCATCAAATTTCTCATTCGCTGGTAACACTCACAAACACTGCACATGTCTTTGTGTTGGATTTTTTTTACTTTAGGCAGAGGCATTAATCTCCATGGATTACACAATTTCCTCATTACCTGTACCCCGATATTATGGGAAATATCGGGGTATATTAGGTCTGCCGCTCAAAGGGATGTAAATCACCTGGCGTGGGTGTGGGTTGCACGACCTTGGTGGTTTGGGACCTCGGGTGCACCAAAGCACTCCCAAGGAGACGAATCTGGAATAATGGTTGTATTAAAGGGCTCCGCACACTAGCGATTTTTCGAGCGATTTTGTAGGCGACCGGCCTTGCGACCACAGAAGCGACTGAACATTTTTCAGATTTTTTAGTTTTTGTTTACTTGTTTGCGACAAATGCTTCTTTGGAAGATCAGTGATGTCGTGGATGACATCATTGATCGACCTCAAAGGTAATTACGACAGGCGACGTAGTAGTCGCATCGGTAGTCGCCCCCATTTTAGTCGCCAGTGTGCGGAGCCCTTAAGATAAGTGTGGCTGAATCGGTAGATGTCGTCCTGGGTAACCCTAAAGTTTACCCAGGACCAACCTGGGTAACCCTAAAAGTTACCCAGGACGATCCTGGGTAAACTTTAGTGTACTAAAGTTTACCCAGTTTGAAATTCTCGCACTTTTACACCTGCGGTCGAGGATCTTGAAAACGGCACTAATGGTAGTGTCCCACTGGCGACTTTTGCCCACGACAAGGGGCGAATCTGAAGGCTGCGATATACCCTCGACAAGCTGCGATATTTACCATTATACGTAGTTTTTCGCGAGTTGTCAACTTGTCGCTGATTTGCCAAACACTCCCAGGCCCAGACGAAGTTAGTCGTGGGTGGTCGTAGATAAACGTAGATGCTCGTAGTTTCTTCGCACATTACTCGTAGCTAGTCGCAGACTGTCGTTGATAGTCGAGGTTACTCTTCAAGACCTACGATCCTGTACGACTATGTACGACATGGGTGCGACTATATACGAGATAACTTCGACTGACTTCGAATGAAATTTTGTCGCAGGCAAATTTTGAACATTTTGAAAATTTTTCTGCGAGCCAGCGAATCACTGCGAACATAGACGACAGTCTAAGAACAGTTACGAAAAGCTACGATTTTTTCATTCGTCCCTTGTCGCAGGCCAAAATTCGCCAGTGGGACACTAGTATTAGTCATACATCAGTGAACGAAATCCATCAAATCGGCAAAAATGGCAGCTGATAACGTCACTCGTGTTGCTGCGGAGGATCTGTAGATGTATTTGAATTCGATCACATCTTATAGGGACGGTTAGTTCATATCTAAAGGTCGAGAAATCAAAAAGAAACTGGTTAAGTTCGTGGAAGGAAAATACGAACTGTTTGAAGGGGTAAACGTGACGTCAAACTGCAGTGGCTAGTTCGGGATGAACTTATATGCACTGGCGCGGGAAATGGCCAGCGGCGCTGTGGAGGCATGGGCACCTGTATCGCGCGAATTTCAAACTGGGTAAACTTTAGTACACTAAAGTTTACCCAGGATCGTCCTGGGTAACTTTTAGGGTTACCCAGGTTGGTCCTGGGTAAACTTTAGGGTTACCCAGGACGACATCTACCGATTCGGCATAAGTGTGGGACCGAGAACAGAGAAACCGTTCGATGAAATCTAAACCAAATGATTTTCGATGAGGGAAGGAGAATAACTGGAAAAGAAATCCCATTCTTTTTCTAAGGTTGGTTGTGCGGTTTTTATCGTTACACGATCGATGAATTCGCGCTGTAAAAGACAAACCGATGAAAGAACAATTGATCATATTGATTATGGAAAGAAACAATAGGCCCTAGGTACATAATATTTATAATATCTGCAATGTAGTATTAGGGCTCCATAATAACACTCGGGAAAAGGTGAAATATGAAACGCTGGTATCGAAGCATTCTCCAAGGAATTTTGCGCCCAAGATACAAGAATTGTGTGTTGAAATACATGGCTAAGTTATGGTTGCTACAGCCTATGTTTTACATGTACTCGTATCTCGAATTCCGAATGCACGACAAGGATGGATATTCGTTGTAGTGTTGTGTAACAAGGTTTTAAGAATCGTTCTCTTGATTAGGCTACCTGGTTGAGCCGTGTGCTCATGGGAACTCCGATGACATCTTCGTGCCGCAACGTCCATACACGATGCCGCACCAACGGGCGTTTTTCTAATAGCCGACCTTTCTTTGGAGTGAAAATTCTTAGTATGTCTTAGGAAGTCAAATAAGAACATTGACACATCCAGAGAGAAAGCTCTTGCAGATAAAATTCAACGATTTTAATTAAGTAACAAGAAAACTACGGCACACTACGTGTATTTCAGCACGTTCATACAGTAGGTACATTTTTTTAGGAGAAGATATGAATCTGTCAGTTAAACAAGATAGATTAATTGCCGGGGGATGAGGCAATAAGTCGTGCACCAAAGAGGTTTAGGAAGTGAAAATAACTTGCTGACTACACCCTCCCCCACCACCACACACACACACGTACGCATATACATGGTGGCCAAAAAACGCCCAAGCGTACTTCCACCACCCTCAGGCCCAAACCACTCGTACGAGTGGCTAGAAAATCGTTCTGGGAGAATGACACCAACGTAGTTCAATGTGGTCTAGTAGTTTTGGCTCCAGAGCAATTTTGTGAAGCAAAGTCAGAGACCCTAAATTAACAATACTAGTAAACAACATTGCAAATTCAGCAAGAACAAAATAGTCTTGAACTCTAACCACTGCCGACTTGCGATATCTTGGTGTCTTCTTTCTTCTAGAGTGGTCGTTGTTCATCCATTTCTATCAACAGTTTTGGGCTCGGCGTCGTCGAAGTATGCCTGCGCGTTTTTTGGCCACCCTGTAAAAACAGATGATACAAAGATAGGGGAATCGAATGTGAATTATTTTTTCTGCGTTTTCCACATTCTGTGATGAGATTGCTAAGGCTACCAAGGAGAGAAGAACCCCGTTTCATTTAGACAGTCCTCTTCGATAGGAAACCCAACTGTTGGATTACAGAGGAGGCCCCCGAAATCTATCTTAATACCGGTAACCCGAAATGTCAACATTTAATAGCACTCTTCTTTTTCTTTGTTTGATACTCTCAAGTGACACTGCTTACGGCATTTTCTCTGAGTTCTTTTCGATGATGAAGTTTAATGCCTCTGTTCCCCCAGACTTGGGAGATTACAAGGCGTCATCCTTACTGGAGTGTTCTGGTTTATGCCAGGGCGAATCTCAGTGTCAGTCATTTGAGTTTGATGTAAAAGTGTCATCTTGCAAGCTCAGTACTGTCGATGTCACTCGTGTTTCTTACGGCGACAGGGATAAAGCGACCTTGCTGTTTAATAGAGGAAAACAGAAGGTGGGTATAGGTCAATTTTTGTAACAATCACATTTGGGTGTTGTCTTTTTAATTCGAGGAATCTACTGAGATATACTCAGGCAAGCACATGACACATGACGCAGGCAAGCAACTTAAAGGAGTTAGACGCCGAAGTTGTAAACACTCACTCACTGGTTCCGTATCCACGGACGCCTGCGGTGCTGCCACCTATTGTCGGTGATATGTACTGACGTGAATATCGTGAGTGAGTTGCATCGGACCGGGAACCAGTTTAACGATCACGGGTGCTGCCACCTGCACGAAGGAATAAAACTAGTTTGCCGACCATATTTGTAAACAAACCAGCTTGTTTACAACTTCGGCGTCTAACTCCTTTAACCTTGTTTCAATGCAATAAATCAGGAATATATAAACTAATGGAATTAGCAATGACCATAGGTAATGACCATCTGGTAAAGTGTACAAAAAATGTCATTAAGTGCCTTTCCAACTCGCGAAGTTATTGGAATTTAACTTTAATCCAGGCTTTTTTTTAGCGCCCGATATATCTTTTTATACGTCAATACAACTGCAATGCTGCCATGTGTAAATTGTGACAACACTCCCATGACTTTAAGGAATAAAAATACAGGGGCCATATTTATGAAGACTTCGCAACTTTGCGTTCACGCAAATCTATTGCAAGGCAGTCAGTGAACAATAGGGCATGTGCAGCCAAACAATAGATTTGCGTGAACGCAAAGTTGCGAAGGCTTCGTAAATATGGCCCCAGATTCCTTAACACTCTGAACCATAACATTACTCCCTTCGAAGGTACTCGAACCTCGGTACGTCCGAGCTCGAGTTCTCAGATCTCCACTTCTTTTTGACACCGTCTTCTACCACAGAATGAACGACGCAATAATTTTCACAAGGTTGACAGATGAAAACACACACATAATTTACATCATCGAATTAGGCGGTCATGCGAATGAGAGACATGTTTCACGAAGGGTTATTACAAGTACCAAAATAATTCGTATTATCGGTGAATATCGTCATCACTTGCTCCTTGATAATTATCGTCTATGTGAGATGAGACAGCTGAAGCAGAAAGGTTCCATGCACCTACCGTTGTCTGAAAGAGGGTATCGCCTTGACGATGTATATTTCTTCAAAGACTACACAAGTGCAATTGCGTATGTCAAACAGAAAACAGGGAACCGGAGGTCTGCCATGTTGTTCCTCTGCACTGTCACGAAACATGAACGCTCTAGACAATATCGGATTGTTTTGCGTTGTCGAGTGTTAAAAAGGTTTAATGCTCAATCAGTTCATCAGTATTTTGATAACGGTATGTACCTTATTCCTGAAAATACATCATACACGGTGCATTTTTACGAGACAACGACTGGTGATATTATTGATTTAGTTTTTCAATATAACAAGAATCTCGTGGACAACCAAATCACAGATCTCTCCGTTAACTACCTCGCTCGTTCGTTCATAATAGTTGAAGGCGGGAGGAATTTTTATTATTTCACCTACTGTCCAGGAAAATCGGCAAAGCTAATGGATGCACTGGCTTTTAGCGGCGCCAGCAATTTTTTTCTTCGAACGACCGGTGACATCATCCAATATCGACCAATAAAACTTAGGCAAGATAAAAGAAACAGCCGAGTCGAGGAGATTGTAATTTACAAGAAAGTCAAAACTGCTGGGAGTAACTGAGGGAGGTCTTTGTGGTAAAAAAACAATCAATGAATAGCCTAGTTAATTTAAGTAAACAGGGTGTCTCGCCCAACGAGCAATTCCATTTTGGGGACCTTTTCCGTTGATCACCATGTCTCTAAATGTTAGGTCTGGTAGTGATCAGCCTCTAGCAAGGGTTGGTATCGCTGTCACTCTTTGAAAAGTGGTATTTGGATTCATACCCTGGTGGTAGGACCCTCGGGTGTCCAGAATAAATGCCGCAGACAAACCAATCAACCTCGGAATCTGGGTTTCCCCTAGTGATCCCAACATACGATCTTTTCAATAAACGAAAATCAGCCTCTATTTCGCCTAAATCAGTCAAGCTAATAAGAAGTGAAGTTATGTCGTCTTTTTGTACAGCAAGGGCAGTCTTCAACTCGGTGTTTTTTCAAATAATTTGAAGTATGGTTCACTGAGCTAGATTCTTTGGCCGATTCGTTTGGCTCGGAAGTTTTACATCTTCACTGAGTTCAGGTCAAGACTCGGCTTCTCCTCCCTTGACCTTCACGCAAGCAAACCACTTTCCGTGTTCAAGGATTTCACCGGTCCCAAAAATAGCAACCAATCACGGCAAAGCTTGCATCGGCAGCTCGGTTATGATGACAAGATGGCGGGCTCGATGAAAGTTTATTCGAATGCAAAGTATCCGTGGAAGGACTTAAAAGTACTCGAAAAGAAGTAGTGGAGGCAATATTTGATGGAGATTATTTGTTAGTCTGTTGTAGGACTGGCAGTAGGAAGTCAATTATGTACCAGCAGGTTAGTGTTGTTCGCTACGACGTTGAACGGCGTACTCGTATTGAATAAATTATCGCGAGAGAACCGAGGCTTCTGATTGGTCGCACGAGAAAATCCCAAAGCGTTGAACACGGAATCTGGCTGCTTGCTGCAGAGTGTAGGAAGAGGTTAGCGATTTCTACACGATGCATTATGCAGAATGCNCAAGAGTCAGATGAAGCCTATCGCGGGGGGTCTATTTTGATTGGTCCGTCCATCTCCAGGTCGTGTTTTGAATACATTTAGTGCACGGCAATCGTATCACTTGACAACGCTGCTCTCAGGCATTTTACTTGCTGTTTCAACCAGCTACACTCGCAATCACGCTCTCTGTTCACTCTTAGCCAGACAAACATCAAGAAAACCGCAATTTGTTATCAAAATCACGAAAAATATTCCTCTCGGAAAGCCGATTCGGCGAATGCACAGCATCGCCATCTTTACAGTTTGAGGTCACGTGATACGGGAACGACCAATCCGTGATCTGATCATGCTGATGACGTAGAACCAAAATCTGGTTCTTCGGTTACTCATCATCTGACTCTGTATTAGCGTCCAGCAGATTCTAAAAATAGCAATACGAGTCAGACGTTCGGACTAGCTACGACGTTGAACGGCGTACTCGTATTGAATAAATTATCGCGAGAGAACCGAGGCTTCTGATTGGTCGCAGGAGAAAATCACAAAGCGTTGAACACGGAATCTGGCTGCTTGCTGCAGAGTGTAGGAAGAGGTTAGCGATTTCTACACGATGCATTATGCAGAATGAAGTTTTAGGACACCCTGCACTGCATATGTTTCGTTCGATATGCCATGCACATTCAAGATACAGAATAGCACAAAATTGACACACAAAATGATAATAAGCAAGAAGTCAATCTTCAGAATTCAGATTGTAAAGTTCCACTTGAAAAAGACCCCGGTTGGGGTCGAAAGTTCGTGAATTCTGGAGATTGACTTCTTGCTTATTAGGCCTACCATGCACACTATTCAGATTAGATTTTAAACATAACGACACCTTTCCAGTGAGGATTTTAGACTCAATAAAGTCGTTGGGTCTCGATGATGGGACCTCATGACGGCTGATATTCGTCGATTCATTGCTGTTGGTGCCGATACTACCCGGTCCCCGATGAAATGACCAATCCGAATCTTCGACGTAAACTACATGTGGGCTGCATGTGCAAAAGTGAGTACTTAATGCACAGTAAGCTGACCACACATCAACTGCAATTGCCAATATCTGCCTAGTTTGAAATTTCCGAGCCAAAACGTGTCTTAAATCACGTAATGGTCGTTAATTTCTAAGTAGGCGTACAGTTTTCGAGGTATTAGTCGGTTTCTTCTATCTCAAACATGCGAAACCATTAATTTTTTGCGCACATCCTTTATATTCGATCGATGTGTGTAGACGGGATACTTTGGGCCAGTCAGAATGCAAGTTGTGTCATCGAATGGCGCGTAATCATGCCATAGGCAACAGGATTTTGCGGCGATGGCTGCAATCACACTAAACGCTACACGGACACGCTGGTTAACAATGGCTTAACAAAGGCCTCGCGACCGTGAAGCCATTGTTAACCGGCGTGTGCGTGTGGCGTGTAGTTCTATGTGATTGCAGACGAATGGTAAGGTGAAGTACACAGTGGCTGATCCCCTCATGACAGAGTAGCTGATAAGTGGATGTTTGTACTTGCATAGGATAGGCCTATTACGAAGTGACTATTCACCGGCCTGCCGGTCAACCTGTGAAGAAAAGGTATTTAGTTTAACCGCATACCCAGTGAAGAAAAAATCGTTTGCTTAACTGGCGGCCGTTTCACCGACTGCTGCCGAATTCCCACTTTTGATGGAACTTTATCCTCTAAAAACGCTCTCCATAAATCACATTAGCGGGAAAATCATTCTCCATACATCACCACTCATCTAAGTGCTCCAGCTAGAGTGGCCCTCACTGTACTTGTGCCGTAATACTTCATTACGACACTGCCCCCAGGTCCACACAATTTCGGCGGAGGATCCTGGTATTGCACTACATGCCGAATGGAATGAAAGTCTTTCATGGGCACGTACACCAAACGTTTCGTCGACCTCCTTTTATCTGATTGGTTCACCGTTTGGGTTGTGAGATACAGGGCTCCAAAGATGGGTTGTTTCGGCTTGTTTTCGGCATTTCGTGCAGACCCCTTCCCGACCGATCAGTTTACTTGGTTTCCGTAAGATGATACTCTAACGAGATCGCGAACTCTCATTGGTTGTGTTACGCGGCTTCACTCCATATTTGGAAAAAGCTGATCGTCAGCGCCATCTGCTCAGAGGACATGAACTATATCGCCCGGGAAGGATGGTGTACGCAAGGAGAAATGGGGCTTGAAGTGGTCACTTTTCGGGTGCTATATCTCAATTAATACTTGGAATTGAAAGCTGTAACAAATGTCATTGTTTAGAAAAAAAACTCATCTTTCCATATTGCTAGAGAAATTATTAATCAGCTCAATGGTTGAACATGCCGAAAATTGGTGATTTTCGAGTTGTATATTTTGGTGTTATATATTTTTGGTTATAATGAATAGTTATTGAGAAATAGAAAGTTGAAGTTCGGGACGGGTTTTTCCTATCTTATTGGATTCCGGAATCACACATTTTACAATGATTTTTAAATTGAGTGATACGGTGCTAGCCCTAATACCAAAGGTATCAATGCAACAAGTCGCCCAAGGGCGATGCGCTCAGCTGACATGTGAATTTGATTGATGAAGCAGTTCTCCAGTTATTGAACAGAATGCCCCCATCCACCTGTCATTTATTACATTTCATAACCTTTAGTTTGATACCAAACATGACTACCTTGGCTCAACTGGTCTTTAAGTAGGTCAGTAGGTCATGGAAGTAGGTCACTTCAAACCTACA
>NMRB01005688.1:5167-18575 GCA_002633025.1 Notospermus geniculatus
GGTGTAGAGGCCGCTAAAGTCGGTGTTGGATCTCACGACGTAGATGAGTCTATGACGTAGGACGTGTTGACTAAATCTGACTAGACACTGGCAACTTCCTCGAAGACGATGACGATCACGAATGGACTAGCCCTGTCGATAGTCTGCTCTTGATGGAGGACGATCCATTATCTATCTTACGATGATAAACAAGGACGTAAAGGTTGACATAAATATTGCATCTTGACTACAGACGATGTTGTAATTAAATCTATCTTCAAACGATAACAATAACGTAGGTGTTGACGAAAATGTCGAAGCTTAACTATGGACGATGATGACTGCAACGATATCTTCTATTTTCAACCATTCACTCGGTTGGACTTGAACTCTCAAGTAAATAAATTAAGTCCACTCCAACCAGAACAAGGTCCACAATGTGCTATCAATACAACTATAACGCCGTGTAAAATCTTCGGTGGTGCATACAATACTGACGAATACGAAAACAGGTAGCTGGCTCCACTTGGCACACTCGCCGGTTGTCGCTTCTGACTTGAGACTCTTTCTCCTGCTACACCACTCTTCTAAGCCACCTTCTGTACTATCTTCTCAAACCATCAGCTGATCTTCTTCATAGGAGTTAGGTAGGAGGCACAGCACCAAACACCAAACTGGACGAAACAAACTTACAGGACAACAATTACTGAATACACGACATACCAGATTAAAATACTCTAAACGCGGCCTGAATCGGCGGGAAAGGTGCACCTTTAACCAAATACCCCCTCCGCAAGGAGAGTAGTAAACAAAACTTCTATTAACGTGACTAGGAAGGCCAAACTCAATTGAACTATTATGAAAAACGCCAACCAAATGACAAATTCAAGATGGCGGACGGGCGAATTCTATCTGACGGAAACGCCCAACAAACTAAGCAAAATACCACCAAAATGAAAACTGGCAGCTCTATTTCACCACTCCCGACGACTCCTCAGGTCTTCATGGTTGTCGAACGGTCGGTCTAGCTGAACTTCATGGCCATTCTTCTTATCTTCAGCAGCGGAGCAAAAATACGTGTTGCCACTAGCCGGCACAAATCGAGACTGCCAAGAGCCGAGCCTTGTCTCGCCTGATCTCGGCCCAAATCTCGCGAGACGGAAAATCCAATATGGCGGCCGGAACAACTGGTAGCTCTCTCGCGTTAACACATTGTTTATTTAATTTTGTTTGTTTATGTCCATGCTTTCTTTGTCTTATGAGTAATTTGTTGGTGGCATGCCCCTCTAGAAATTCGGTTGATTCCAAGAGTGTTCATTTTGGTGGGTTGGCATGTCCCAAAAGTCCAAAATAACATAATGTAAACATCCATGTTTACAAACATTGAATGTAAACAATGAAGTCGTGATACATTATCTTTAATCTTACTGTTAGCTATACAATCTATTAAATTCTCTAATACATATATGATCAGAACGAGGGCATATAAAATTGTGAGATCTCCATAATACGTTTCCCATTTTGAGCTCTAACGACTTCCCTTTGTGTGCACAACGTCATCATTCTCAATTTTCAGCGGTTTGGTTTAAATATATTCATTGATAAACCTGCCAATTACATGTATATCACATACAAAGAATATTGAAGGAACAAGGGATACAGAAGACAAAAGACTATATAAGAATGCTTCCTGATTTTTAGTGCCAAAGCTGTCACACCGGTGTTTGATTTGCGATTTTGAACTCAGACGATTTCATTTTTTGTGTACATCATCATCACTTTTAGCGGTATTTCCCCAATGGTGTCCAATGGTGTCACACCGTTGTTTGAGATTGCAATTTTGACCTAGGATGATTATTTCAATTGTTGCGTTCAACGTCATCCTTTTCAGCGGTATTTCCCCCACAAGGCTACCGAATCGTTGTTGTTGTTGCTGTTAATAGTGAGGTTTCGCAAGAGCCCGGTTAGGCCATACGACAACGTTTATCTATTGTTTGGGCACACCCACACAATAGATAAACGTCGTCGTAGGGCCTAACAAGGCGCATGCGAAACCTCACTACTAAAGGGTTAACGTCGACTGTCTTTATTCCTAAGTACTCTTTGATTGATTGACAGCTGTCACGAGATATGATCAATTTTCCATCACATTTTGTATCAGAAGATCGGCGCCGAGGACAGGAAAATCGATCGTCCTGTTAGATTTTAAACAAGAGTAAGATAGCGAACTCAATGATGGGAATGTGATCTAAAAGGATCTTTTTTGGCCATCAAGAGACATCGAAGATTCGATGAGCGTTTTGTGTTTGAAATGTTGGAGGCTTGGGAGACAACGTATCACTTTACACAGAACCACGCTGTTGCGAGCGGAAACCCTCGATCAGCCGTCATTCAGTTGAACGTGTGTGATGTGCTCCAACATCCACACCAAAAACGGTGACGATATGCATTCACGTTTCTGAATTAACGCAGATTCGAAGATGGAGGCTATGACCGCCATATTGGATGTCGGAGCACCACCAAAATTGATAGGCTTGTGTAGTTACCCAATATTCACACCAAAAATGATGATACTGCTTGCATCGATGTTTTTGAGTTAATGCGTGGAATGCAAATTCAAAATGGAGGCTTTGGCGGCCATATTGGTTCTACTAGGATCGTGACAAAAATCGATGGGCTTGTGTAGTTACCCAACCCTAATATCCACACCAAAATTGTTGATAACTGGCTGTGACGTTTCGAGTCAGTTAATGCGCGGAATGCAAATTCAAGATGGTGGCTCTGTGGCGGCCATATTGGGTATCGGGCTGATAGGTAAAATCTGCTGTAATTTGCCCAAACGGTAAGGTATGCTCTACGTTAAATATTGTACGGAATCACAATGTATAGTGAGTCACCGTTGCATACCTTGCTGCCAGAACTCTTAACCTCTCTACTCACCCAATGGTCCTTCCAGCAGCTTGTAATGAAGGCAGGCCCTAACGCCCGCGCTGGATTGATGGCAGAATTAGAATAATGGGTCTGAAATCGAAAACAGATAAAATCGTTGTTGAATATTGGCTTAATTGGTCCATAGCTACATGGATGGGGATCGTTGAACCATTACGTGTTTTGTTGGTGGAAAGGGTTTCGTTCCATAAGCAGCGGTTATCGACGTACTAAGAAAAAAACTGTTCAAGATATATACTTTATGGGAGGAACGTCGGTAGTTTATTCTGAGAGGCAGTCGAGGAGTAGAAACGAGAGAACAGCACTAAGATGTGGCGTAGCGGGACTAGCAAAAAATGACAAAATGGATTTTTTAGACGAGACTCAACAAACCGTGTTAGAAGTACATGTACACTAGTGGACAGAAATATTAGGACAGTGGCCAGTTTGAAGTTTAATGTAAGTTTCTGCCTGTTAAGAATCAGAAGAAGATGAAAGGTTTTTGCTTGAATAAAGTATAGAACACATTTTTGATCATGTTTTAACTTTCATTTCTGCACTTCCAATGTGGATTGTTGTTCAAGTGATTTACACATGTCTTGTTATGACGTAACTGGTCAGACATGTTATGTAACACAAGTGTATCATCAAACTGAAATTGTAGCAAGGGGAAAGAAGGAGCCTTCCCACAATATACGGGAGAATCCAACTTACCTCGACGCGAGTCCAGGTCATAAAAATGATGTAAGTTCAAATAATATCGTGATATAGTAGGGGTAGCATAATGGTAGATGGAACCGCTTAGGTATAATACAAGCTGTTCCATTTACCATTATGCTACCCCTACTATATTACGGTATTATTAGAACTTTATAGAATTTTTTATGACATGGACTCGCGTCGAGGTAAGTTGGGATTCTCCCGTATGAACACAAGCTGAGTTCATTACATTCAATAACAGGCAGAAACTTACATCAAACTTCAAATTGGCCACTGTTCTAATATTTCTGTCCACCAGTGTACGTTACATGTATATCGTATAAAATAAGATTCTTCGCCACGTTCTGTTGGCATAGAGTACCATCGGTGCAGTCACTTACCCCTATTAAATGTCCTAACATCATCGACAAACCAACAGCAAGAGGTTGGCTGCCTAGCGTCGGCCGATTTGGGTCGACGGTGGCAAAAAATGTTAGTACGAATAAAAATGATGTGATGAAATGTATGCCGAGGCTCTGGAGGACTGTGACGTCATTTCCTATTGTTGCCACGCCCATGTCTCCTCTGAATTTTCCGGGAACCATTCTGAAAAAAAAACAGGACAGAGAGGTTACAGGCGCGGATCCAGGATTTTTGGGGGGAGGGGGCAGGGCTGCCGAAGGCGGTCGTTGCAGGCGGGCGCCGACGGGGGTCTGGGGGCCTCCGCCAGAAAATTTTGAAATCTAGAAGGCCGTAGACGCGATTTCCTGGCATGTCAGTATCAAAACAGAAGCTTTATTTTTACGGTTTTTTGCTTACTATTGCAAATTATTGAGAAAAAAAGCAATTGGTGGTGGCGAGCAGGGGGGTCACGACCCCCAACCCCCCCTCCGGATCCGCGCCTGGGTTACAACCTGAAGTCTGGAAAGAAATAAACTCGAAGTAAATTAGTAACTGTCATGTTTTTGCGTATGTGAACCATGATTAAAACAAGACAAGGGTTCTATTTGCTTTTAATCGGCTCATCATTGCTCGGTACGCCTTCGGGCACAATCGGGAAAACTCGGGCCTCCGACTTCAACTACGAGAATGAATTGCAGTCCGCTATGGACATCGTTGATAAAACGGTTTGAGAGAAGTTTTCAATTTGTCAAACACCATAAATTGAAGGCAGAAAAATTTGGCCTTATATTCGGAAGTGCGGATAAATAATGAATATTGAAGTCGTAATCCTAGTCATTACGACTTGAAACACGACTATATAAAAATGTTTGCGATTTATGTGCACTTCCGATTACGAGTCAAAATTATCTCATTGCCAACCAATACCACGAAGTAAGGAGTCTGCGTTCGCAAACTGCAAAATCTGAATTAGCGCCGCCGACGCCATCTTGAAATGAATCAACGCGCATGACACAACCCTCCATTGCTAATTAACATGCGCGACATGTCACATTCTTTCTACATGTATCAATCGCCGTGAAGAGCATGTGACGTCGAACGTCCATAATATTTATCACTTTTCAATTGGACCACTCGGGACGTCCGTGAGTCACTTTTGGTCAAAATTTCATGTCGCGTCTCCGGCGAATGTTGAACTCAAGATGGATGAGAATATTCTTGTCCAGATTTGACTAATTGCCCCCGATGGTTTGTGGACGAATTGAGAACAAGGCGCCAGGAGCCGCATTGATGAGCTCAAAACGTGGATATCACGGCTGGGTGGGTCGAAATCATGGCTGCATGGGACGCTGAATTTACAGGGAGACATCAGAAAGATATTGCCCGGCGGGCACTATATGTTTTTGTTTTTTGTTAGCGTAGTGTCACCGTTGATTACCAGACGGCGCTGTGCGTTATGGCACAGGCCCTTGGAGAGCTATCAGTGAGTTTAGAACACGTATATGTATCTAACCAAAAAACCGCTAGTTTGCAAAAAAACAGCCCGTTACGTGTTGTGTTTTTAGATACGTTTGGTGCGACTCGATATAGGATGTCCTCCAACAATACATTTTTTTACGGATTAGGCGGCACCATTGAATGGGGACCCTAGCCGACTTTTTCAATAGGTGTCACTAGTGGTTAAAACTATTGAAATGTGAAACTGACATCCCGGTCCTGATCAATTTCCCACACAAAAGGCGTCCATTAGACCGGGTTTCGGTGTGCTGCCCTCTATCGAGCTAGGACCCCCATTGGACTCTGCAGGATGGAGCAGAGAAAGTGTCCCTCAAACAATAGGGAAACAATAGAAATGCTATTGTTAGAGGGACACTTTCTCTGGCCTACCCTGTAGAGAGACCAGGGTCCATATTCATAAACATACTAACTTAAAGCAGACTATTCGTGCCGAGTCAAAGATTCCACAGAACCGTTTCCGAAGCGGCCGCCGCAATGCATTTACCAGTTGTTGTTACGAATAAAACGGGACGTTTTATTATTTTTGGTTCACTTTGGACAGACGCGAACAATCCGCTTTAAGTCAAAGTGTGTTACTAATCTTCTGTCTTTAACAAAGAATACGTGTCACACTTCTAGTTTTATGAATATGGGCCCAGGACGCTTATCCTGTGACAAACAATGCAGGGGGACATCAGGAAGACGGATCAGAGGCATTAGATTCTATCACGCCTGATTAAAGATAATATATCACGACTTCATTGTTTACATTCAATGTTTGTAAACATGCATGTTTACATTAAGTTATTTTGGACTTTTAGGACATGCCAACCCAACAAATTAAATACCTTCGGTATCAGAAGAATTTCTAGAGGGGTATGCCACCAACAAATTACTCATAAGACAAAGAAAGCCTGGACATAAACAAACAAAATGTAAATAAACAATGATTTTCGTGGCCCGCGAAAATACCCGTGATACATTATCTTTAATGCACGACTGCAGCGACAGGCCCAGACTCCAGCCAACAAAAAGCGGAATAAGATGTTACTTTCATCATCATCGTCAACATCATCGACAGTCAGAGATGAATACCGATCATTTTGGGTGCCAAGAAATGTAAATAATTCCTCCCTGGTTTAGTTAATCAAATTATAAATGCCATAAATCTACGCACGGTACCAAGGTGTGGTTAATGTCTCGTGTAAATATGAGAAATGACGGTGATCGGCGGAGTTCCATTCTTGAGTCATGCGCAGTCCAGGTGCTGAGTCATCGCCACTTTGGCTGATATATGGCCCGTTTAGTTTGAATCTCTGCTGACGAGCTATGGGCTGTGTTCGGGGAAGGGCTGAACGTGTATTTGTTCAAGGCTAACGAAAACAAATCTTTTTAAATTCACCAAGTGAGATAAAACACATGTCATGTGCACGGACGCGGTTAAAACCATGTACACACAGTGTACGTGGGGACAATGTACATGTACATGTAGGCCCTACATGTAGAACTTCACACATGGCACCCAGGGAAGCCACCGATTGATAGACATCGACTTTACATGGCTGTGCATGCGCGTACGTATGTACCTCTATGATCAGGGGCCTGTTTCATAAAATGGTAATGCATTTTCCATTTGGTTAAGGGTACCATTAGCTTAAAGTCACTTTATGAAACAGGCCCCAGGTTAGTAATGTACATGCATGATCGCAATGGCGATCGGCGATGTCGGGAAACTCCCGAACATGTCTACATGGAAACATGTAGACGGCCTAATCTTCGCTTGGACGAAATTTACAAATCTTTGTCGCCAGAGAAGGGGTTAATAGAGAGCTTTCGCACCCTCACGTTTAGCTGATCGACTACATTTAGTTAAACGTAACCGTAACCGGTGAAACGGATAAGATATAGCGGTTTCGCAGAGAGACACGGCTATAGCCCAAGCCTAAGAACTGTCCGTAAAGATCGGCGTTTACGGATAAGACGAGGTAATCTTTTGACTGTGCTCGAGTCATACGAGTTGACCGAGAGGCCCACTGCGCTTGTATTGTGTGATACGATCAGAACATGATCAATAGGGATTTTTCACAATCAGCGCCACTCTATTGATAGGGTATGCTGATCCTTTGTGTTCCAAGACTTTGACAACAGAGAATGCTCACAGCGAAAAAAAGCCTATTAACCGGGCTATTTTACAAACAGTACTCGCCTCACGCGTACCGTGCTTCTTACCCGTGAACTGTGGCCGGCTAGTGTATAGGCCTTCATTTAGCGTCTGTGCACACGTCACAACTGCTCACAAGATGATGACGTAAAAGTGAATATTCAGCAAACCGTTCAATTGCGAAAGACCCATACTGATCGCACGGCAGTCAATGGAAACTGCCCTTTTTACACGGATTTGATTCACAACCCAAAAGCTTAATAAAAGATGATCCAAACAAAACATACAAAATGTTACACCTGGAATGCATGAGGAATGCTTCTAAATTTGATAACAAAGAATAGCGATCACCGTTGGAATGGGGGTTTTGATATAAATATGTTGCTTTTGCAAACCGTTTTTCTCTGACGTATAGTGAACTCGCTACGGATAACATTTTCTCTATCCGTTTGTGTACACGTCACTAGACCGCAAAATTTGATGACCTAAATGTAGTCGGTTGCCTAAACGTGCGGCTGCGAAAGCTCTCTNGCGATCACCGTTGGAATGGGGGTTTTGATATAAATATGTTGCTTTTGCAAACCGTTTTTCTCTGACGTATAGTGAACTCGCTACGGATAACATTTTCTCTATCCGTTTGTGTACACGTCACTAGACCGCAAAATTTGATGACCTAAATGTAGTCGGTTGCCTAAACGTGCGGCTGCGAAAGCTCTCTATTAACTCAGTGAATACTACATGTACCCTCCACGCCTGTAAGACCAAGAGGCATGAGGACGGTCCAAATCAATGTGGGTCCTACATGTACGCCTACAGGTTTCCAGAGATGAGCTGGGAGAAAGATGTCATTCAGTGCCTTCAGTGATAATAGAAAATAAACAATAAGTATTGGT
The DNA here is from genome assembly GCA_002633025.1 of Notospermus geniculatus. Lineage (NCBI taxonomy): Eukaryota > Metazoa > Nemertea > Pilidiophora > Heteronemertea > Lineidae > Notospermus > Notospermus geniculatus. Next base: position 13,727 of record NMRB01005688.1, read on the forward strand.
CATAGGGGTATCCAATCGTATCGCTGTCAAAGTCTTTCTCCCGCAGCGTCCTCCCAACTGGCTGAACAGCCCACCCAGCGGAAGGTTGCAACGTACACGGTACCGAACTGGTAGTGAAATGACTGAGGGCAACGAGAGCGAAGCGACCATAATTCGTGAGCTGCTATCCGCCTTTACAAAAAGTCTTAACCGTTTTTACCCAGTTGAAATGCTGGCTACATTTTGCGTGACAAAGTGCAAAGTAGTTGCCCAACCTCGATCGTAAAATATTGCAGATCATGATGTGTTTTTGCGCATTACATCAAATTGCGCTGCCTGATGTAACCCATTCAGCATCCATCTAGCGCAGTGCCCAAGGGAATCCATTTGTAACATTGAAAAAGAACACTGTAGGATAACGGTGGAATTCCAGATGTAGTTATTTTCCCACCGAATCTAATCAACGCAGAGAATAGCGCAATTAATCATCCACAACGTAATCAGTTAGAAATTCAATCGATGGTGATAACCCGGATGTGGATGTGACGTCATCGTGCCCCATCCATCATTACCGATCTTGTTCGATTAGCTTTATCGTGACAGTTATTTACTCTATTATGCAATCCGGATTATCAATTAATGGTTTATGTCACAGGAATGAAATCTGGAGATCGTCTGCTTTGCCCACACAGGCAAAAATATCTCCAGTGTGCGCATGCGCCGACACTGCCAGCGTGGCGCAATGGAAACGCCGGTGGACCGGTATTCATAAAACTACTTAAGTCTAAGTGTGACGCCTATCCTTTGTTCAACACAAAAGATAAGTATCACACTTTGACTATGAATATGAATATGGACCCTGGACCTTCTGATCAGGAGTCCGTCTCAACCACTAGACCACGCCGCGTAGGCGCACATGTATGCGGTTCGTGCTCCGGTGCGGCAACGGTAGGGGTGTTTGTAAAGTCGACTGACCCGGCGGAATGATGAGTCGAGCAGCATTCGGTCAGTCGACTTCACAAACACCCCTACCGTTGCCGCACCGGAGCACGAACCGCATACATGTGCGCCTAGCTTTAAGGTTTGAAACTGCCGAGGGAGTTTACGGTCGGACGTCCGCTCTTCATGTGATAGCGAGGGCGACTCTCTTTGACAGCGCATGCTTTCTCCAGGCAGACCGGTATCCTCCTGCAGCACATTGGATTCGCCCAATGTTGTCTACAGACCTAAATGATGCCGTTGTATAGTATATTAAATGCCCCCGATATAGGATGTCCGCCAACAATACACAAACGGATTACGCGGGACACGAGAGAGACCAAGACCCTTAATCCCGTGACAAACAGCACCGGGAAACATCCACAAGACGGAGGCATTAGATTCTACCGGATTTGCCGCTTAGTTCTCGATTCACTATAGTTTTATGCGCCGACACAGACTCTTGCATGTTCTATCTCAATTGCCGCAACCCAGTCATTCTTATCTTAATATGTCCGACTAAATCTCCAACCATGACGATTTAATTTCGATGAAATCCAGTTTTTCTTTTTCCACCAATTTCAAATGAAGGGGCCATATTTATGAAGCCTTCGCAACTTTGCGTTCAAGCAAATCTATTGTAAGGCAGTCAGTGAACAATAGGGCATGTGCAGCCAAACAATAGATTTGCGTCAACGCAAAGTTGCGAAGGCTTCATAAATATGGCCCCAGGCCCCTGTTTCATAAAGTGACTTTAAGCTAATGGTACCTTTAATCAAATGGAAAATTAGCTTAAAGTCGCCTTATGAAACAGGCCCCAGATCATTAAAAACATGACACCAATGAAAAGGCCAAACAAAACTTCGGAGCCGTATTTTCTATAAAATCAGCGCAAATTGAACGTAAGCAAAGCGGTCTGCTAGACAAACCGATATCTGGCGCTTGCTGTTTTGACAAGAATACTACATCATAAATTTTCATTATATATTGTATTACATGTAGCTGGCTCGCAATAATGTATTATCTTGATAAAAAGTGACATGACAAAATATAAAATCTTAATTGGAAATTTATGATGCTAAAACGGGGGGTGAAAGTTCAGTGATGTTGTGCGCAGACCGTCTTGGATTTAATTGCCGATATCCAGAGCTGTAGATTGAGTCGATAAGCCATTATTGGGTTGCTGTCAATTTAGCGGTCGAATCAAAACTGCTTCAAATAATGCAAAGGAAGTGTCTTTGGGTGTGTTTCAAAAAATGTATATATATGTAAAAACGTTGTCGTAAAGTTTACGTTTATCGTTTGCTTTCTTAACCTCCCTAATATTTAAGAATATCATTGAAGGGATATTTCTTCAACATGACGAATTTATAAAGATTGAAAAGGCAAGTGGGAAAACACATACGACTTCGACGCTGCCAATTCGTTTTGACGGCCAAGTTCTCCGAGCAGGACGGGAAAGCCCGCGTTAACTGATGACGTAGTACGAAGAAAGGGAATCACCTTTGTGGGGGTGGGAGTCGTGACGTATTAGGTCACGTGGTAAAAGCAGATCTTTAAAAACCCGGTTTTCTCCATTTAGCATGGATAATATCGAGTGAAAGGCACTTAAATATTCTGTTTGACACAGAAATAATTAAGAGAAAAATAATTTTCAACTTTTGGGAAAGTTTGATAGTGACTGTATCATAAGCCTGTCTCCCAGTGGGTTAAGTGTATTACTACGCCAATATGGAGTGGCTGCATTGAAATATCGTGCGAAATTACATTTTCAGTACCCCCAAACCCTGAAATTATCATGGTCAACCCACAACGAAAACTTTATGGTTTGAAGCATTAGGCTAGGGGTATGTTGTGTCTCCGAACGGTTCCTTCCAACGAAACTCTGGGACCAATCTACAAGCACGGGCATGACTACACTCGGCCCCAGTGTGTATCCGACGTCCCGGTCTCCTACACACTGGCACTTTTGGGGCTCAAAAGCCGGTATCACCACTAGATGGCACTCCACTGGGCTCAGCCAATCACCACGCTTTCTCACCCATGATTCCCGCGAAAATTCCGCGAACCTAAGCGAAATGAGAAGTGCCCGTGCCGGTGCTGCCACCACGCGGTCTTCACGACTATTGATCTCTAAAAGAGCCAGACGCGGAGTGTGACTTACCGAAGGGGTGAGCCCGTAGCGTCTGGCAAGCGAGACTACTACTGACGGGCATCTCGCCATTTCTAATGGTAAATGCATTGGCCACGCATTCCATACAGGTACGTGACCGGATGCGCAACTTCAATGCCTGCAAGTTACACTGCAACGTGGTAGGGTGTCGTGTTGGGAAAAATTGATCTTCACCGATAAATTTCCCCGAGGATTCCCGAACACGACCGAACGTTGGCGGATCGCATGAGTGGGCTGTCAACGACAGTGAGGTTTCGCAAATCTGACGAAAAACGAAGTACGAAAAACGAAATTGGACTTCATTTCCATGACGTAATGTATTTCAGGAGATGGTTGGTACCACAGATATCGCCTGTTGCAAGAGCATCTTTTAGCGTATGACGATAGACCGATAGAGTTACGATGTATATTAAACTTTTAAATTTATCTTTCGTTTCCACTTCGTATGTACGAAGTGGGAATTTACAAATTCAAGATGCACCATAACTCTCTCGGTCTTACATGATATGCTAAAAGACGCACTGGCAGCAGGGGCATTTGTGGTACAATGTAGCAACCATCTCCAGAAATACATTAGGTCATAGAAATGAAGTTGAAGTTCGTGTTTCGTACTTCGTGTTTCGCCAGATTTCCGAAACCTCGCTAATGGGTAGTTCACCAAAAGTGAGGTTTCGCAAATCTGATGAAATCTGATGAAACACTTCGTATATACGAAGTATATACGAAGTGTATACGAAGTATATACGAAGTGTCTGATGAAACACTTCGTATATACGAAGTGGAAACGAAAGAAAAATTTCAAAGATAATACACCGTAACTCTATCGGTCTAGTCATAAGACGCAGCAGACGATATTCGGTGACGACTGCACTCGAGGTACTTTACAGTAAATTGCCTGTAAACGTTACAGATGTCCTGTAAAACGATCAAAATGGCCTCGAAGAGGGGCGCATTTCCGCACCGTCATGTTCCCAAACAAGAGAATTTATTTGGAAGCCATTTATCCGGTAATGAATCTCAATTTAAAAGGAAATTAAAGTAAATCTCTGATAGTCATCACAAATAGCTTCGACGAGCAATCGATAGCCGCTATTATTCGATAGATTCCGACATCGGAAAGCGACGCACCGTTGAACATTCCATAATGGAAGCAATAGTCGATTCGGATCGTCTGCTGACGAGAATAAACCGCTGGGTAGTCAAATTCAAAATGTAATCAAAATATCACAAAGTGTGAGAGATAAACAGCCCTGTTCTGGGACTGAGTTTTATCAAGAGGGTTGCTCTTGGACTGAGTTGTTATTAAAAGATTTGTTCTTGGCCTGAGTGGTATCAAAAAGTTTGCTCTTGGACTGAGTTGCATTAAAAGGCTTGTTCTTGGACTCAGTTGTACTGAAGGGCTTGTTCTTGGACTCAGTTGTATTAAAAGGCTTTTTCTTGGACTGAGTTGTATTAAAAGGCTTGTTCTTGAACTGAGTTGTATTAAAAGGCTTGTTCTTGGACTGAGTTGTATTAAAAGGCTTGTTCTTGGACCGAGTTGTATTAAAAGGCTTGTTCTTGGACTGAGTTGTATTAAAAGGCTTGTTCTTGGACCGAGTTGTATTAAAAGGCTTGTTCTTGGACTGAGTTACAGTGAAACCCCTCATGTGGACCATCCCTCTATGTGGACCACCCCTCTATGTGGATCGATTTTTGTCGGTCCCAAATAAATCCTTCACA
>NMRB01005689.1:0-14450 GCA_002633025.1 Notospermus geniculatus
TCAGCTGACGGGTGTGGGCAGTGGTACTTCTGCCACTTTTCACCCACAGGAACCAACCAAAAACCATCCTTCCCACGTTCCTATCACTCTGGTTAACAATTTCTTTAACAAGGGCACATTTCTAAATTGTTTAGCCATTGACTTCACACTGATGGTCACACATGTACCCCCAACCTCGTTCCCAGGGGTCGTTCGCTTTCTGACAAAATGGCGGTCGCGTCACTAACCCCTGGAATCAGCTTCGGTTAATAATCCAGGAATCTTGGACTAAGTATAGGTGGCAGCACGAGTCAAAATAATCAATTTGAAATATTTACTTGTGCTTTTTAAATTCTTTTTACATCCATTTGCCATCAGGGGTCAAACAGAAGTTCTGAAGTGATATTTAAGACCGCCACACACCAATGGTGTGGCGGTCTTCCTTGGTTTTACTGGAATTCTCTGGATCTCTGAATCTCTCTGGATCTCTCTCCATCCAATCTGGTGGTTTCAGGGCAATAACTCAAAAACTAAGTCATGCATCACCACGAAACTTTCAGGGTTTGTTGATATGTGCATATGACAGGTCCCTTTCATTTCCTGGCTTCATCCAAAAACAATGAAGTATGAATTTCGATGAATTTTGATGTTAAAACTAACAGTGCAAGCCTAGGGGATTCCCCAAGGGGATTCCCCGTGTGACCGCGTTAGAAGCAGTCTGATGTACGGTGTTTCATGCACTTGGAGAGAACGGAGCATGCGGATTGGGCCTATGTTGGTTCCAGCATTTGCCGCTCCAGTCCTGCGGCGCTAGTGTCCGTTCCACAACAATACGGCCGCTTCGTCGCTGTAGCTTTGATATGGAGATCATCAAAATAAAGTACGTGTTGGTAAACCTTTGTGAACCATGGGAAGTGAGACGTTTGGGATGATTTCAGGTTTTTGGGCAGAAGGTTGTGAATTAGTCTTATCATAATCGGCCAATCAGAACTTAGAAGTCCCAATGACATTATTATAGAGGGTTTTTTACTCAATTTCAGACCCTTTCCCTATGAAAAGGGTAAGAGGTGGCCCAGATCTGACAGCAGATTCGTATTAACATTTTCTGAGATCTGGGCTGGGTTGCACAAAACTCATGTTAGTGCTAACATGATGTTAGCGCTAACATGTTAGCGCATGGTGTTACGCCTACCCGCCACATACATGTATGCAGTGAAAGTGGCGGTCTTCAAATTGACTGCAAAGTCAATTTCAACTCTAGTTTGCCTTTGCTGTTGGTCAGATCCTCACCAAGTTTTTGTGATTGCACAACTACATGCACAAGATGCAGCTCATCAGGATTTGAGAAGTGTAGAGCTGGGGCTGAAGGTTGAACAATTGTTCAGCACATCAGGGAGTGAAGGTGACACTTGCAGTCACAAAAGATTTGATAACAGAGGGGGATACATGTACCTTTCATGGTTATGGGTGCCTTTGGCCCCATACCCTACTAAATTCTTTTTGAATTTGGGCCCTATCCTGCAGTGCCAATCTGCTGCATTTGCCATTCAAATTACCTTTGCACACTGATAGGTATATAAACAGGCCCATCCCTGTTCTCCGTAAGCTTTGTTGTCCAGAGAAGAGCTGCAAGATGCTAAAGGTTTATGTGGCAAGTGGGCCTTCCATGTAGAACACCCTACATGGAGACCGACTGGGTGCAGTTGCTTGCATTCTTGTTGGACCTTGTCCTATTGCAGTATTTGTCCCAGCAAATTTTGTATAAATCAATGAATTGGAAGACTAAATTGATCAAAACAATTTATTACTAATATTACTGAAGGAAGACATAGTCATGTAAATCATTGGCGGACATGTAAATCTGGTGGACAGAATTTGATGCAGCTGTGTCAGTTGTAAGATCAACTATCAAAGTCGATTTTATATGTCATGATCACAAATATCTTACAGACTACAACTGACATACCAACAACCTTGCGTAAGTTATGCGTAACTTGCACTGTTACTGAACGTTTTGGTTGCATGAAAGTCAGTAGGGACCGCACGCAAGTTGCGCGCCATGAAATACAGGTAAGTTGCATGCCATGAAATACCCGGTACAGGTAAGTTGCATGCAGGTTACCCAGATATGAAAGCCTGAGTTACGCAAAACTTGAGTGTAACACAGCTCATAGGTTGCATACAGAATTTACGCAACTTAGGCAAATTTAGGGATGTCAATTTGACCTGTAGTGTATGCCTCAGTTGCTCGTCAAAATCATGTGCATAGCATTATGTACACGTACATCATCCTCGTACAACCGGGCTTTGGACTTGGGCATCTTCATTGTGCCCTGAATCTCAGAACAAACATAAAATACATAATCTACTTAATGGTGTGGCGGTCTACAAACGGTCTAGGAAAACCCAGTGGATGTCGCTGAATGATCAACAAGGGCTGTCAGATTGCCTGTGTATTGATCTACTAGGCCTAGCTACTGTTTACCTGTTACGTAGTACATATCAGCTATTGAAATGTGCGGGTTCAGCAAGGCCATTAACACTTTCCTCAAATGCGACATCCGCCGGGCTTTCCTAGACCGCCACACAAATACTAAATCCCTTGTAAGGCACGACATTGTATTGGAAAGGATTTTTTTAAAAAGATTTCTCATCCAGGCCAAACTGGAAGAAATACACATGCAATTGATATATTCACAAAGGCAAGCTACTGGCTAGTATAAAAATTTTGAGCCAGTAGAGTGATAAACTGCTAAAATTCTGGCCTAAAACCCTCCATACAAAACTGCCAAGACTGCACTGTACCTCTGGTACACTTCAGCTAGATATCTTAAAACATCTTAGATGTTTCTAGGAATATACTGATAGATTCTATCAGTATATTCCTAGAAATATACTGATAGATTCTAGGAATATACTGATAGATTCTATCAGTATATTCCTAGAAGTATCTGCTAATGCAGTCTGCATGGTCAAACTTTTCATGACATTTTGAATTCACATTCTGGGCCTTAGGCTTAAATGTCTAGACCCATATGCATGCCATATTGAGCATATTTAGAAAATTTGATGAATTGAAACATCTGAACATGTAGGCCAGGCCAATTGGTACTAATTTCCAAAAACTATTGTGACCAAGTGCCATCACATTGGCCACGTCCCATAAAATCTGTATCAAAAAATAATAATTACAAACTACATACATTGTGATTGTAAAAATAAATTCATAGAAATCTAAAACAATTATTCTCATCAAAGGCAAGATCATCTACCCCAATTGGTATGTACAAACATATCATCTAAAATTACAGAAAATGCAAAAATTAACAATATAAATCTAGCACCTACATGTATATCAGATAATCCCCATCTCTTAACACATTATCGAAATCCAGTGTCACAGCTAGGTACATTTCACAGTCGTACTGTATGGCACGCGGAGGTGAATGGATGAGGGTTGCCTTGGGTCGAGTATACCTAGTACTTGATTTTCATTGCAGGATTTCTCCCAGGACGGAATTCAGGGGGTCGGCCAGCTTGAAGCGGACATCTGGGTTTCTCCTTGGCAAATATTGTAACTCAGCAAATTGGTGACCCGATCAAGCAAAAGTAGGCGTAGGTGGATGTCGCAACTGAGGAAAGGGTTACTGGCCTTACAACACAACAGCTGAAATGTACGGTAAGTCTCTGCAGATTGACAATAGCATGATAGTAGTGGACAGCAGTGACGACTGTAATATACCCGAGTAAAGTGATGACCAATGATGATCACCTGCGACAAGCACCTGCTTTTGCTGGTCACATTTGTGGGGGTATCCCACGTGACTCAAATGAGGGGGCCTCATCCCCCTTTTCCACCTCTGGATTAAACACTACATAGGCAGTGCACTAGAAAAACTTGCCCATTTTAATGGTTACCGGTACTACAGTCAAGAGTACTGGCTTTCTGATCAACAGCAGTCAGAGCTGTCCAGCAGCCCATTCCACAGGAGCCACGACAAGATCCCAGTAGGCCTACCAGGGTTTCCGCCAGAGGGTAAAATTCCGTACCCTTAAATTTTTCCCTCAAAAACGTTGGGTAACCATTTTTCCATGAAGTGATATCACCGGTGCGGGGATTTTATGCTTCAAAATACGCCTAAAATGGCACCAAGCACCAAATTCGAATTTTTTTTCCGTCCGTAACCTCAATTTTTTTTCTGGCGGAAACCCTCCCTACTGCTCACTTGAAATCTGTTTCTAACAACAGATCAAGAGGAAGCACACAGTCCTTCAGCTGTTCAACAGAGTCAAGGGCAGATTCACTGTCCCCATCCTCCAGATGACCTTGAAGGGTCAAGGTCAGAGGGTGTGCGCATTGAATATTCAAATTGGGTAGGGAAACAGCTAACCAATCAATGCAGCTGAGGGAAAAGGAACCAGAGAGTGTTACTGATTTCAACGACTGGCTCATCATACATGATTGTACTAATAAGAATGTTGCACCGCCAGAATCGAATGACCCGTGGAGTGTTAGGCTGTCTAGCGTCGGCGAACACAAGATTCCACAGCCGAGGAACATCATGAATAAGTCGTCCATTTCCTCGCATGAAATTTCCAGGGAGGTCAAGGACATACAGTCCTCCAAGAAATCTGCCACGTGATCGAGGAGATCGCAGTCGATTTGCCGACAAGAAAATTTCACCCGTTTCACGGTTCCATTAGCTTGCATTGCTTTCAGAAGTTTAGCAACGATTAACTCGTTATCAAACTGCACCCTCTCGTATTTCATACGACTGTCTCCAAGGGTGTATTTACCCGGTTCTTTTGCAAGGAAACTGTTCAGATCAATTGCAACTTCATCGAATTTCTTCTTAAGTAGGATCTCAGCAAGGGCATTGGCACCTTCGCGGTGTAGTGGCGCGCCCTCTCCCTGCCCTGCCAAAGATATGGCTTTCAGGGACGAATGGCTGATGATGCTGTCTTTCAGTTCAGGCAAGGCATCGCGGTGGAGGAAACAGCCGTTAAGTTCCAGTTTCTCCAACATGGAGTTATTTTGGAGGAAGACAGAGAATCTCGAAATGAGAATATTCAGATTCTCATACAACTGGATGCTACTGTCCTTAATTCTGGGGCAGTCCTTGAAATATGTTGACGTTGTGTTATCAAAATGGACATGCACCCCGAGTGACTTGAGGTCACTGGACATGTTCAGGAAAAGACCAGAGATAGCCTCGACCCCCTGTAAACTCATCCNTACTTTTTCCCATCCCCGCATGACCTTCGATTAGTATTCTCAAACAGGGTTTAAAGTTCAAGAGGTCAAAGGTCAAGAGTTGATCGTGGCGGGTGTGGTTTCGCTCCAACAAGTTTACATTGGTGAAGATGCGGTGAGAAGGCTTTTCTGGAGTGTGGAACCAGTCGACTGGCGCTTCCTTGGCGTAGCAGCTCACATAATGGACCTTGAGTTTTTCTTCGCATAAGTCGATGAATTCAGGATCTGAAGATGAAAATACGAAATACATGTACAGGTGTGAAAGGAATCCAAGTCCCCATGGAATCAAAGTGTGGTCTTATTTTTCAGTGAGGGATTAGAATACATGTATATGGCTAGAGAGACCATGACCATTCGAATAAAACAGTGGGCTATTGTTTGGCGGATCTGCATTCCTACATGTAGGATGCTGATTCCTATCACACCGGTATTTAAGAGGGAAACTAATGTGAGGTGTGGAGATCTACAATGATTTTGGAGCAACTCTGATGATTTTAAGAGGGTTAGTGCATAGTATAGTTGCTTTTCATGATTCGAGGAATTTAGAATGGGTCAAGACACAAAAAGCGAATCCAATGTAGATTACAATGATATCAGGTTAGGAGAGCCCACGCACATGTTCAAACATTGTTAGTGTCCACCTGACCCGCAGTTGGTATCACCTTTTTTGAGCCTACCGGTATATATACCGGTATATTAAAAAGACGAAAAAGGCTGTCAGGATCTGTTAGTACAGTATGAAGTCATTGCAAATGTCACCAATTTCAGGATCTGTTAGTCCATTACACAGTCCTTGCAAGTCCCCAGTGCCCCAGTGCCCCAGTCCTGGCATTTAAAGCCCCACAGTATTGAATTTTACGATATTTTCAAAAAGTTAGGAGAGTGCACATATAGGTCCCATAGCCTGGTGAAGGTCCCCAAAATGCTTGCCTGATACGCATTTCACAGAATCAAGGCCTAGTTTTCAGCACGCATTGGAAAAAACTGCAGGGAGAGCTCTAATGTATTCTGACAGAGCGTAGTACATTTTACACTACGCTGACGTCGTGACGTCGTGTGAGAATCGCGGCGATGATTTGCGTTTTTCACATTCAATACAGTGGGGCTTTAAGTACCAGTAAATGTGCACTGGACTATATTCTGCAATGCATCGTCATTAAGGCAAGACACTACTCACCCCTCCCCAAATGTCAAGCTGCAGTGATACAAGGACAAAACGACTAAGTCAGATAGTTTGGCATCTTGTTTATCAACAGTAAATAGCTGAGGGGGGGGTTCATCCTAGCCATCACAATCTACTTATGTTCGTCACTTGGATGGGGTCTTTTACTTGCCCTCGCAAAGGTACAAGTGGCCCATGTGACAGACTGAAGTGCCAGGGATGATTAATCCCCACATGGCCCGGGATTTGAACCCGAGACCTGCCGTTTGCTGAGTGGACATGATAACCACTAGGCTATCAAAGCTGTTCGAATTCTTAATACTTCTTAATGAGGTACGCCTACTTACATTCTTTTGACGGCGTCACGTTGTCGTCATTTAGTTCATCCTCAGCACAGCTGGATCCCTCACAGCTTCTATCATCCCCGGTCTGACAAGTCATGGTCTCGAGAGTTTTCTCCGATTCGCATCCACTGTCGTATTTCGTCTCCGAGTGGAGCCCTGTCTCATGCGTAGATGCAACTTCACCATCGTCGGAAAGACTGGCCTCGCTCTGGCGCTCCCCCTGGTCGGAATCTTCCTGAGCGAACGTCTCAGTAGTCAGATTGTCCTCAGGTTCATCAGCAGCTGCAGAATTCGTGGCCTCCAATCCACTGACCTCATCTTCAGGCAACTCAATATTTCTTCCTGGAGGACAGCTGACAGTCACCAACTCTTCATGAATTTGAACTGTTTCTGTCACTCGTTCAACGTATTTCACTTTGACTTTTGGGTCCTGGGTGGATTTACCTGGGGGTTCAACAGACATGTCTTCTGAAAGACAGAACAAATCTTTTAATGAAAAAGAAGACCTTGAAAATACCGCATTCTGCACCAACTACTAAAACGGTCCAAAAGGGGCTGTTCATTTTCGTCACTTGAGGAATCTGAGTTGTGATCCTTGGGAAAACGGAAAAAGCTACATTTGTATGCACTTGCAAATTGCAGGGATTATTTGTTTTGCTGTACCGGTACAGAATAATCTCAGCAATTTGCAGCTTCATAGCTTTCTCCATTTTCTCACGGATCACAACTCAGATTCCTCAATTGTCGAAAATGAACGGCCCCTTTGACAGTGCGAAAATATTTAATACCCATCGGAATGGCAGAACTCCAGAATTACAGAAAAAACAAAAAATCCGCAAAAAATTCAGAAACGTGAACTACAAATGTACACGTGGATGATATCAAAACAAAACAAGTCCACAACACATGCCAAACAACAGCTAACGTCTGCTTGGAAAACCAAACATTAACTGTCTGTTGAATTGGTGACCAATCTCATGCTCACTAGACTTTACCATACATGTAGGTTGACATGGTTCATATTTACCATTTCAAAAGTGAAAAGCATACCACTACCACACAAACAAAGCGAGGAGGACAAATTTTCAACTCCATTTAAAAGCTTTGTAAGGAATCAATAAGGCCACCAAAGAAATGGTTCAAATGACACGAGACATGTTCATATTGATAAATCAGTTGAGGAAGCATAAATCATAAGTTAGTTTGCAATAAGCTTTAAAAATCATTTTACTACGGTTAATTCTCTTTTTATCTCTGACTCACGGTTCAGCAACAATTCAGTTCAAGTACGGTAAAAACGATCCATGTGCATCCAAAGCTAGGCGGTAGTTTTGAGGAAATGATATTTTTAGATTTTTAGATTTGGGGCCGTTCTGAGTACGGTATACAGAATTCTGGGCAACAAAAGTATATCAACTGGACAAGTCCACGATGAAATTCAGGATACATGTATTTTTTTACTCGTTCAGTGCTGTCGCTGCAACTCATGGCACCAAAGGACCATTAAAGGAGCACGGTATTGCCACTTTTTCTCGACAGCCGGCGCCACCGCGCCACTCTCCAACCTGAGGGACTACATGTAACTACGTTTCAGCGAATGACCCGATTTACTGCATACATTTTGTAATGCATTTCTGTAGTTTGCCTTAATACTGCCGCTAGGTGGCTCCCTCTACGTCGGCAGTCAAATAACGCATTTGAGATCCAATACCGTGCTCCTTTAAGTACCCTGCATCATGTCAGGCGCTTGTGTCCCTCTATGCCCCTGGTATGAATAGTTCGTTGTGATTCATAATTAGCGCACTGTTTGCTAATTTAGTTGCGTCACGGACGTGACCTGTGCGATGTCACTAACCATTCATCATCAACTTACCATCAACTTCTTCACCTTCCGTACTGCCACACTGTGATGTTTCTAGAACAGGGACGACATCTGGAAGCTCAACCCTTCCTTCAGCTGGGTCTTCCACAATGGTACCAGGCTCAATGCCCCCAAGATCCATGTCAGGGGATCTGACCTGTACATCAGGGGCATCATTCATGACATCTGTAACAGTTGATGTGTCGTTCATATCGGATGCGAAATCATCCGCATTGGAACTGTCTTCAGTCAAATGATCAGCAGGAATCCTGTCTTCTGCTTGTTCCATCTCTTCATCATAACTTCTGCGAACAACCTGGTCATTTTCCGTATAATCGACTTCATCTCCACCCTCAGAACCTACGCCATCAATTTTACCCTCACCAGAACCTGGGGCATTAGCAGCCGTGTCCTTCCCGGTTCCTTCCATATGGGCAATTCTTCCCTCCGTGACGCAAATCCCACCTGACACATCAAGGACCCTACCGGTTTCTCCCTCCCCATCATCCAAATCTTCCTCCGGATGCTCGACCGATCCATTTACATTTTGTCTCCTAAGTTCCTCTGCCCCAAATTCACCACTAATATTGTCTTCCGGATTATTTTTCATCAAAACTGGCACGACAGTTTGGGCATTACTGTCTTCAAAACCAGATGTCGCCTTTCCAGTTGATGTGGACAGTTCTCCGGTCTCCAGTTCTTCATCTTCACAGATAGGTGGCAGGTCGCCATAGGGGTCTTCAATAACGGACGTGTCTAAGGGATCAAGGTCAGTGCTGTCGGTCGCAAGGACAGATCGGTATGCATCATATAGATTATCGACATCATCACCAAACATTTCATCTTCGCTATCAGCTTTGTCATCGTCTTCTTCACTGAAACGTCCATCATCATCATCAACGTCATCGATATCATCACCATCAATGTCATCGATATCATCATCATCACACTCAGCAGCCCCCTTCAATTTGGATGCTGAGACGACAGTTTGGCCTTGTACTGTCATCCCCATTTCACTTTCGCTATCACAGCTACCGTCCCCCTCCTCCCCAAGGGAATCTTCCTCACATCCCCCCTCAGCAGCTACCTCTTCATCATCGACGCCATCCATCTCATCACCAGTCTGTCCGTTACGTAACTCATCATCATGATTGACAGCAACCGACGAGGCTCCAGCCTCCATCTTATCCACTCTCTCCGTCAGAAGACCCGAGACAGTCTTCTCTTCATCAGCCATCTTTTGGGATCAATCTTGCATTCTGTAAACAAACCGAGTCAGATTAGAAGAAGATCAAGGAAGTTGTAGCACTCTTTAGCATTCTGATGTCAGGCAACCAGATTAAATCCGGGGATTAAATATAGGGCCAAAACTTTGGTTTTTATCCCATGTGTGGATTCAGGGGGGTAAACCCAGCCTGTGCCCCCTCCTATTTTTCCCTGACCAACGTTAGAAAAATTGCCCTTTTTCAAAGTGCCACAGAATTGCCCCTTCCTTGTAATTTGTCCCTCAGGTTACCGCACCAACAGCCTTCTAGATTTCAGACCCCCGCCATGGCTTCACCCCTTCGGTGCTTGCCTTCACCCGTCCCCTTGTGGCCTTCTGTGCCCCCCTACCAGAATCCCGGATCCTCCCCTGTATCCAGTAGTTTTGATTGGCCTACATCTACATGACACAACACACATACAATTGTAAATGTACCAAAAATAGATAAGAGAGGATCCTCTCTTACTTAGATAAGTTATCTATTTTTGATTGTAGTTTATACACGGTACTGGCCAACAAGTCCTCAACTCTGCACTCAAGATAGGCCTAGAAGTGTAGTCGACGTGATAACCTGATATGTAGGCCCTAAACAAAATTGTGACTACGATCATAGGCCTATAGGTAGGTCTAGTCTATACGTAGCAGAAAGTGAGATCATGAGATGGATCACGGAGCATGATGATAGCGGGAGCAAACTTACTAACTTGACGAGGGCAGCTAACCGGCTAAATTTCGGTGCTATCTCCAATTTTTCACTGTATTGCTCTTCTGTACATTCGCACATGAATGTTTCGATGTAAACAATCTCGCCGAAATATCTGCCAGAGCATGTGTAAACTGATTGTTTGGAAGTCATGCTTGGACTTGTGTGTGGTTTATGTTTGCTAACATTAGACAAGCACGCCAACGCCATCTGCGTGCTTGAAATAGAACTATTCTCAGCGTTCGTTGCCCCGGGTAACCGGCGATGGCGGGAACTTACCGGCGGGAAAGGTAGAGTAGTTTCAGATCGCACCACTAGGGCTAATGTGACGGGAACCAGTTAGTCTCGCGCAGCCAGCCGTTTCGTTCCGCAGTACTGCTACACAAACGTCTGGCCCAGAACGCCGTTATTCTTGTGATACAGTGCACTTGGTCTGCTCGTAACAGAAAAAGTGGCGTTATGACCCAGACGCTTGTTCGATCCCCAGATTCGAAACAGCGGCTGGGTGACCGAGACTACTCGTAACATAGACTGGTACCCTGTCTTTATAGATGGCTGAAAATATAAAGTGCAGTAGAGCGTAGCGCCACGTAGCGGAACGACAAGGAACTAGTCTACTCGTAACAGAAAAAGTGGCGTTATGACCCAGACGCTTGTTCGATCCCCAGATTCGAAACAGCGGCTGGGTGACCGAGACTAGGAACCAGTCCGCGGGAAGATCTGTGATTTTTAGGAGAAAACCCAGAAAACTTTATTAGGCAGATGAAAACTTTTTATGAAGAAATTTAGTCTTTGTGGACAACATTTGAATAACAAGAAGTGGGTTTCTGTGAAAATGACCTAGGCCCACAGGGCCTTCGAGGACCTGATTGTAACTGAGGGGACAAGCCGCGTGAAAGCTGTCATTAGGAAGGATTTATATTCTATGATGATGTCAGGGCCGGATTTAGAGGGGCGGAAGGGGCGTGCGCCCCCTCCGGTCTATTGTGTTGAAATTCCTTGAATTTGACCAGGAAAATCAGGCATTCGGGCCCTACTGGGGTCCCATGATCAAAAGCCACGCCCCTTCTTTTTCTGGACGCTTCATCCGGCAATGGATATTCAGCGTGTTGTTGCTTAGAAATACCGGTTCGATATTTTATCTTTCGCAGTTTTGTGCATCGTGCTTTGTACAGCATGATAGATTGTATTGGAGAAACTATCTGGAGAGTTGCACTGAATTGTTCGAGGTTACCATCACATAATCCATAAATCGAGTTTACCTTTTACGGGCGATATTCTAATTTGCATTCTTTGTCATTTGTGTAAGACATGTAAGAATACGTGTATCGATCAAAATAATCTCCATTGTCAGGTTAAAGATTTTTTTCGTTGTCCATTGGGGTCGGTTCATCGGTCGATGCGTCAGTCTGTCTGTCGGTCCATCTATCCGTCCATCCCGTCGATCCATCGAAATTTTGTGTGGGCGTATCTCATAGTCTTATAAAACCTATGCAGGGCCGTATTTAAAGGGGGCGAGGGGGGCAGTTGCCCCCCCCCCCCAACGGTCCTGCTATGTGTACATGTAGCGCTGGCGTCGGTCACCCATCCGTGCGTGCAACTCCCGTATCGTCGATTCTTAGATTCTATATCCGGTAAACATGATGTACGATGTGTAGTTCAAGTAAATAGGGAGTTTAAGAAATCAAACGATAAACGTTAACTTTATGACAACGTTATTTTTCATACTGCGAATTCACCAGATTAAGATGATTGCATTTTAGGTTACAAAAAATAACGTTGTCGTAAAGTTAACGTTTATCGTTTGATTTCTTAAACTCCCTATTGAATCTACATTGTCATGCGTTACAAAAAATAACGTTGTCGTAAAGTTAACGTTTATCGTTTGATTTCTTAAACTCCCTATTGAATCTACATTGTCATGCGTCAAACATAATACGGATCGACGATACGGGGCGTTGCCACTTGTGAGAGAGAGACCACACTATTCCCTCTCGTGATATAAGAGGAGACTCCCGTAAATTAAAGGGGCCCTATAGGCAGCTGGCTATCTGGCTCATATCAGTGTGGTCACTTCATTACAGGTGGCGCTGACAACCTACGGATTTTGGCAAAAATGTAAATGTTGAGATTTAGTGTAGCCTATTTTACTTGCAATGCAAGTCAGAGTTAGGTTCTCTTGCCATCCGATCCCCGGATGAAACATACTGAGCAGGCTGACTGCAGGGTCCCTTTAATAATATTAAAGGGACCTCTCGTGTGACCCCCTTGGCCCATATATAGCCAACGAGACATTTCTGACTATTGTTCAATATCCAACCATCGTTGCACTCTTTCAAAGACTTGACCCACTTTTTCATTGAAAATTTCCCAAAAACATTGACATGCATGGCAGTCATTCAAGATGATTTCAAAGGAAATATGACTAATTGAAAGCCATGAATATTTCAAAGCATGTGATGGGGCGTTTTGCATTGTAGAGAATGCGGGGATGAGGACGTAGGTCTAGACGCTCTAGCCTACATCCAGTATTTCACGGAACTTTTGCTAAGGAATGGCTAATCTATGATCAGACTTCGATATATGTAGCTACATACGTTACTGGTAGCCTGATAGGCGTCGGGCTCCTTTCACGTCATCGGCTGCACCGCAGTGAAAATCGATGAATAGAAATGTACGAGGATACTATGAGCGGTACAGCAGTGCTTCCAGACTCACAGCACAGCGGAATCTCCTGTATATTCTGGCGGTTCCTCATGGTCTACGTCTAGTCGAATTTCAGCGTATAGCCTAGGAGTGAAGGTCGGGTTTGGTCCGTCATTAGGAAATCTGGTGAGACCCGTTTATTCTGGCCTTTGATTGCCGCTATTTACATGTACTTTGAGGTTGCTGATCATTCGCCTGATGATACGGCGATGACATGGATGATAGCTTTCTGGGTAGCTTTCTTACCCTCATCAAGCCAAGAATGCCATAGCCTAGCTTGCCTAATTAGACCTAGTAGGTCTGCTACAGAAATGTATGCTAGTCCTTGTGGTGGTGGTGGTGGTGGGGTGGTGATGGGGGAGAGAGCAAGGGGAAAACAGCTCTACAGCAGAGAGAAAAGATAGGCACCAAGCAAAAAGGGCGGCTCCCTTTTACAGCAATTTTCTGCTCCTGCTTCACGTTTGTATATAGAGGTTCTGTTACTGGTATTTTCAATAGGGGCGTCGGCCTCGGCCTATAAATGCGTGTTGGCGTTCCTATCACGATTTTACCTATGCCATGCCATGCTCTGATTCGTTTTCGTAGTGTACTCAGTTTGATTTGCCGATGTGAAAAGTGCATCGCTGAGAGGCTTATGATACTTAACGAAATAACGAAATGACAACGAAATAACGAAATGTACGTATTGACCTCGGGAGATATCATTTCACTTGAGCCCAGCATGAGTCAGTGTATTACTTTGCTAACAGACGAAATCAGCGAGTGTGCAGTGACACATGTCAGTTGTCAAACTAAATTAGGCCTACCTAAGCAGGAAGACAAACAATCCATAAACCATAATCTTTGGAGGTCAGCCGCCTCAGCCTCCATAGCACAATTGTTCCATCCTTTAGGAGGTGACGTATTTTAGCAGATGATGTCTTCTGTTTTCCTTTGCATTTCAAGGCCTCTTCGGTATGTTTATATGATTGCATTTATATTAAAGGGCGATATTATAATTTTGAGAATGAAATGGATGATAAGTTGGTGAACGTAGGTTCGTTCAGAAAGTAATGAGAATATCACAAAAAATATTGAAATCCTGAGGTTCTGTAACCAAAAATACTTTGTCAATAGTCTTATGGAATTTTCTCAGATCTATGGTGAAATAAGTGCTTGCACTTTTTGCATGAGTGTA
>NMRB01005691.1:5249-15929 GCA_002633025.1 Notospermus geniculatus
AGTAGCTCGGAGACGCAAGCGCGCTCAGGTCGACAAAATCGGCAACTGATCAGTCGCTCCGAGTTGCTTCCATCGCCGGAAAGCTAGTTGCCGTGAGTTGCTTCAAGATGCAGTGACGACCTGTAAGCACCTAACTCACTCCTTTATTATTCTCATGAATTCAACCCTGTCAATCTTTTTCAGGCAGAGGAAATTGAAGCCTTCTGTGATCCCATTGCTCCACTACCACCGATGGACGAGTATTTTAATGATGGTTATCACTCGGACATCACTGTAAGTATAGCTTCAAGAACTTTCTGCTTCAAAACCCTGTGACGTAAATATTGAGTTCAGGAGAATCCAAATGTCTTTCAAAGGCAGGAAAACTTTACTCTACTGGCAAATTCTACAGTCCTATGGGTCAGAATGGAGAAGCAAACTGATGAATATGAAAGTCAGCACTGCCACCTGAGGCACGGGAGATGAGAAATGGCAGACAAGAAGCATGGCAGATTTCAGACATGAGGCATGGCAGATTATCAGATACGATCCAAGGCAGACATGAGGCCTGGGCTGGGTTGCACAAAACTCATGTTAGCGCTATCTTGGTGTTAGCGCTAACTTTATGTTAAATGACATAAAAAGACAATGGATTTTTACGTTATCTAACATAAAGTTGGCGCTAACACCAAGTTAGCGCTATCGTGAGTTTTGTGCAACCGGGCCTTGGCAGATATCAGACATGAGGTCTGGCACATATCAGGCATGAGGCATGGCAGATATCAGACATGAAGCCTGGCACATATCAGACATGAGACATGACAGGTATCAGACATGAGGCATGGCAGTTATCAGACATGAGGCATGCCAGATACCAGGATCAGACATGAGGCATGGGTGATGCCAGACATGGCAGATATCAGATGTGATGAGGCCTGGTGGGTGTGAGATATGACAGATATGAGGCGTGGCAGACATGAGACATGGCAGAAGTGAGATATGGTAGACAAAATGCATGGCAGCATGAAACCTGGCAGACATGAGGCATGGCAGATGCAAGACCAACAGTGCTACCACCTTGTACAATCATAAAACCACACGAGTGGGATTTCCGAGGTAGCAGAACACACGAGTGGTGATCTTTTGCCAGGAACCCCCGAGACCGAAGGTCGAGGGGGTTCCGGGCAAAAGATCATCACAAGTGTGTTCTGCTTCCTCGGAAATCTCACGAGTGTGGTTTTATATTTATCATATACCACAAGAAGCGCAAAAATGACAAAAATACCCCACCGATGCCACTTGTATCACCGCATGCATATCCGCCATGTCAGAGCACTGTTGTTTTTGTATTAATGCGCGAATGTTGATGGAGTGAGCCCAGCGGAGTGAGACGGCTGCGTCTTTCCAGGAAGTGAGCGAAAAAGGCCTCGCAAAGCCCCTTAAATCAAAGCTTATTAGTTAACAGAGGGCGTATCATATCAGTGGGATGATACGGAATGCGTATCACACCCCGGATCATGATGGTGGTCGGAGCGGACATCCCCCTTCTATTTCAGGCGATTTGTAGCATATTAGTCGAACAGTTCTTGTATTATTGAACATGAAATGTGATTTTAGGACGGCCAGTATTCGTCCACGTCGATTTCGTTAGTTTTTGTGCGGTGTTTTTGACGAAAAATGCTGCAGTTCCAGGCGGTACCGCGGAACATACTCTACTCGGGTATATGATAAAATTCTGTTTACCAAAACGTGATGATGGTACATGTTTTATGATACAAAGTATGCCAAAAAATTATGTGAAATAAATAATGTAAACAACAGAGTAATTTGATAAATATTCAATATTTCAGCATGTTGTTCCACACGTGAGCACTGACGTCCATCATGTTGATTTCGGTAACCAGCGAGATCTGCAGATTGTTGAACAGCAGACGGTAAACGTGACCAATCACACGAAGGGAAAGGTGACCATCGTATGGATGGGAGGTGAGATCAACAGTCACTTCTCTGGAAGAACGCTGTGTGTGGTGTATGCAGCCATGTTGCAAAGCAACCGTGACATTGGATTTCGATTGCACGAACTCAATTGACCCTTTGCTTTTTCGCTCACCCGGGTGAGCTCTTACGATGGTGCACTGTCCGTCGTCGTCCGTTAGCAGGGCACGTTTCGTAACCGCAGGGACTGACCTGAAACTTGATACGGATACCCCTAGGTCAGATGACCTATGACACCAAGTTTCGGTCCGATTATTCGATTCTTGGCTTGGGCACCAGGTGGCCAAAACCAAAAACACAAAAAGTGCAATGACTCCTGAACTAATGACTGGATCATCTCCAAATTTTTATCATAGGTGTATCTAATGAGAATATGTAACATATAAAATGGATTTTTGATTTGATTTGACTTTTCAAGGTCATAGAGGTCAAAGTTCAGAATTTTGCCTTTTGGTGGCCTGTTTCTTAACTGATGCTAAACTAAGATTTTTTTTATGTGGCCTTATCGAAGCTGAAGACACGGTAGTGCTGAAACTTGTCTCGATAAAAAAAAATGTTCCTGAAGAATGGTGTCACCATGATTCTGTTCAAAATACATTTTGGTTCCCAAAGCCACCGCTAGGGCTAGAAGGCTTCAGCTCTGGCTGCCATCTTTGCGACAAAAATTTGTCGTGGATCTATTTATAGATCATTATGTTGACATCACGGGTTATTTTTAGAATAACCACGTGAGTGCTAAATGTAATCGAACATGCCGAATCGTGTGGAATGGCAACACTGAGGAAGTTTCTTGATGAGAATGTTTGTATGTGTTGCAGATCTGTAACAAAAGGTCAAAATCATCGCCGTTTTTTAGACCGGGGGAGAATGGAATTTTACCAGAAAATGGTCCGTTACAATGACATCAGCAATAAAATGGCAGCCAGAGCCGAAGCCTTCTAGCCCTAGCGGTGGCTTCGGGAACCAAAATGTTCAAAATACTGATACATGTATTTCTGCTCACTCATTCTGATGCTGCACACTTTACTTCTCCTCTTTCAGATACTGACCACGTCTTCTCAGTGCAGCCGGCGACAATGGACCTACCTCCTCTGAAAACATCCTCATTTAGAATCACATTCATACCCGTAAGTTGACATGAATAAGCATTTGAATGTCTGGAACTTATAAAAAATATCTCTTTCCAAATCAGAACCTTTTTCCACACAGCGGCACACTATAGGCGGGTTCACATTTGTCTGTTATCACCCATTGTTGTCGTATGACATAATGTAACAGTGACTGATGCTGAGTTTGTTTACACTCTCCAGTCATCGGATGATGAGAGAGGACAAAAATTTCAAATTGAGAGAAGCTAAAATCAACATTTGGTTGCTGAGAGAGCAATTTCTTGATCCACCAACAGAAATCTCGTGTGATTACCTCTGTCACAATCCCTTGTGATTACCTCTGTCATCGTGATATCATTTTCTGATGAAAAAGACAGAAGTGCAACATCATTCAGAGGGTTGCGTGCAGAAAATGGTCAGCAATCTCATGAAGCTGTTCGTAGTTCCACATCACAGTCAATTATCATTGACCAATAGAGCTTGAGTCGCGGCTCATTATGACGTCACATTTGACCTGCAGTCCGCCATGCTCCCGGTCAACGACAAAGTGCGCCACGTGCAAATCGCGTCATGGTTGAAGACGCGACACTCCACTTGCGCTGACGACAAACTGCACCACATGGGTCGCCGACGTCATTTGACGTCAGTTTGACCGGCAAGGTGGCGGATTTTTTCTTGATGACGTCATCGGCTCGAGCTCTATATCCCCCAAAAAGCGGTCCGATGTCGCTCAATCAAAGTGTACCCTTTAAACACTCCTTCTGTCCATTTCAGAATGCTCCAAACCAGTTCTACGGCAGTGAGCTGGAGTGTTATGCCTTCTACAAGAGCATGCGAGACTACAGATTGGTCGAAGACACAACTCATTTTCCTCCCTGGTGCCTCAATGTTGTCTGCACTGGTAAGCTCTCACACTTTTCCCTGGGACACATCCAGGACCCATATTCATAAAAATACTTAAGTCTAAGTGTGGCACTTATCCATTGTTCAACACAAAAGAAAAGTACCACACTTTGACTTACGTATGTTTATGAATACGGGGCCTGGATTTTTGCAGGGGGGCTCTGAAGATTGGTTACTACGGCTGGCCACTGGCTGCCAAAGCGGTCTGGCGAATTGAAAAGTGCTTCTTATACATTGGCAAGCCATGCTGTAGTTACAGTACAGGTCACAATTGACATCCCTAAATTCGCGTAAGTTACACGTAACTTACGCAACAACTCACGAGCTATGGTACGCGTAACTTACGAGGCGAGTTACGCGGTGAGTTACGCGAATTTCGCTAGCTAGGCAGTGATTTACGAAGCGAGTTACGCGATTTTGGCGAGTTACGCAGTGAGTTATGCGAAACCAAAGCCGTGAGTTACTCGTAAGTTACGGGTAACTTACGAGTAACTTACGCGAAGCCGTAGGGATATCAATTGTGACCTGTACTGTATATAAGGTAAACTGGGGTAATAGTAGCCCTGGGGTAATAGTAGCCCCTAGCCTGGATAAAGCTCAGGACACTGACTTTATCATTGGACCCAAGAACTGGGCTTGATTTACACCCCATAAATGTATTACATGTACCAACAGATAGAAACATGGTGCCTTAATTGCTAGGGGCTACTATTACCCCAGTTTACCTTACCAAAAATAGATATCTATTTTTGATTGCACTGAATTCTTTCAATGTGTTTTTTTTTAGGTCAAACCTTTCAGCTTAACAATGAGACATTCTTACCAAGATACAACTTAGACCCTGCCAAGCTTGTCTTCCCGGCTGTCAATACAAACGAGTCGGCGTACAGGACTCTCGTCCTCATGAACAGTGGAACCACACCGATACTGTATGACTTTGAGAAGGACGCTGGAGGGTAAGGAACTGAGTGCATAGCGAAAAGTACTACGCCAAAGTTTTGGCACACCACCCAAAACCCCTCCCGTTCTCCCTTCGTATTGTCATGTACCCAGTGTTCTCCAACTTTTCACGGTTTGACTCAGCGGTACAACACGCCACAAGGCAGGAATTACGAATGTGTAATGCTAGTCTCATTGTGAAGGGGAGTCGGGGGAGGGGCTTCACTGCAGAAAATTTGACAAAAGAGAACTGAGATGCATTTCAGAGGTTTAAAAGGTCTTGAATTTTTTTTAATGTGGAAGCATTTTTTGCCCTAAATGTGAATTTTTCGCAAATTGGTTTGGACAAAACAACTCGATTTTGACTCGGCTGTGAAACATTTTGACTGCGTGGGAAGGGCACAACTGGATTTTGACTCGGTGGTCAAAAATTTTGACTTGGTGGCAGGTAGGCAGTAAATAGGAGTTGGAGAACACTCAATTTTGATGCTGATATTTCTGTGTAAATGTACTGGCAAATCTTCAGACCAAGTTTGTTTGATTTATTGCTGGTATTTTGGGCCCTGTGGCCCTTTTTAACCTCTTCGGGACACAAGGAATATCCACCTTGGGGACAGTACCCTTTCATAGAATATACAGATGATTACCTACATACGCGCCTGAACAACTCGAAGCCAGCATTTTCAAACAGGGTGGTGTAAATAGAAAATGCATTGCAAGTTACATTTTCAAACTGGCAGACAAAAATTTGACCAGGGTGGTAAAATGACTTCTGAATTTTGAACAGGGCGGTACTGCCCTGTTTAAACAGCCGGACTGGCGAGAACACTGCCCTATCACTCACTTTACTGAATTTTATTTTGCCTTCGTGCTGCAGGATCTTTTCTGTGAAGCCAACAACAGGATTATTGCACAATGGATGCCAGGTTTTCACCATCAAGTCTGTGCCGAATGAAGTGAAGATCTTCAGGAATATTATGAAGCTCCGCCTGAATGATGCCGAAAAGAATACAAAGGTAGGAATGGGGAACTGGACGAACTAACGTCACGATGTGGCGCTGTGACTTTTTTGTAAGCGGTGCGACCAAAGTTTATTTTTCTTTCGTTATTTCCATATATTTTGGGCGAGAAAACCTGTTTATGTTGTTTCACAACAGATCACTTTAAGTTCAGTTATTTTTCCCCATGTAAAAGTGAACCTTCCTCGGGCCAGTTCAGTTCGCCGTGTGAGTCTCGGGAAGGTGGAGGTAGGTGGAGGTTAGGTGCAGGCCAGTTATTCTCTCGTGTAAAAGCGAACCGACCTCCACCGGCCTTGGGCGGGATTGAGCACGCTACATGAGTGACGTCACTCGCGTACTTGCTGTAATTTACCTTTGAAGAAATCATGCAGGAGATTTCTCAAGCACTGCTCATGCTGTTATAAGTCTAGTTTATCGATTTTTAGCTCAGCTGACCAAAGGTCAGCGGAGCTAGTCATATGTATACTGAGTGGCGTCCGGATGTGTGTGTGTGTGTCTGTGTAGCGTCCGTTAAACTGGCACGTTTCGCAACCGCAAGGCTGAGGGTCATGAAAGTTGGTGGAGGGGTAGGCCCTAGAAAGGACTCGAAACAGGACCAAACATTTTTGCGATCTGACCTACATTCTGCTCTCCAGGGGGCATTTTCCGTAAAATGGAAAACCCCAATAACTCGGTCCAGAGGCAATATATCAAACTAAAATTGATAGGGTATGAAGCTTAATTTTTGGTACACCAAGTGCAATGGAAATTAATTCCAAATTTGTTCTCCAGGGGGCGCTAGGTGACAANAGTGCTTCTTATACATTGGCAAGCCATGCTGTAGTTATATAAGGTAAACTGGGGTAATAGTAGCCCTTAGCCTGGATAAAGCTCAGGACACTGACTTTATCGTTGGACCCAAGAACTGGGCTTTGTACAGGAGAATGGGACTCACCCTGTACAGCTAGCTTGTGGGATTTACACCCCATAAATGTATTACCAACAGATAGAAACATGGTGCCTTAATTGCTAGGGGCTACTATTACCCCAGTTTACCTTACCAAAAATAGATCTATTTTTGATTGAACTGAATTCTTTCAACATTTTTTTTAGGTCAAACCTTTCAGCCTAACAATGAGACATTCTTGCCAAGATACAACTTAGACCCTGCCAAGCTTGTCTTCCCCGCTGTAAATACAAACGAGTCGGCGTACAGGACTCTTGTCCTCATGAACAGTGGAACCACACCAATACTGTATGACTTTGAGAAGGACGCTGGAGGGTAAGGGACTGAGTGCATAGCGAAAAGTACTACGCCAAAGTTTTGGCACACCACGCAAAACCCCTCCCGTTCTCCCTTCGTATTGTCATGTACCCAGTGTTCTCCAACTTTTTCACGGTTTGACTCAGCGGTACAACACGCCACAAGGCAGGAATTACGAATGTGTAATGCTAGTCTCATTGTGAAGGGGAGTCGGGGGAGGGGCTTCACTGCAGAAAATTTGACAAAAGAGAACTGAGATGCATTTCAGAGGTTTAAAAGGTCTTGAATTTTTTTTTATGTGGAAGCATTTTTTGCCCTAAATGTGAATTTTTCGCAAATTGGTTGGACAAAACAACTAGATTTTGACTCAGCTGTGAAACATTTTGACTGCGTGGGAAGGGCACAACTGGATTTTGACTCGGCGGTCAAAAATTTTGACTTGGTGGCAGATAGGCAGTAAATAGGAGTTGGAGAACACTCAATTTTGATGCTGATATTTCTGTCCCTTTCTGTGTAAATGTACTGGCACATCTTCAGACCAAGTTTGTTTGATTTATTGCTGGTATTTTGGGCCCTGTGGCCCTTTTTAACCTCTTCGGAACACAAGGAATATCCACCTTGGGGACAGTACCCGTTCATAGAATATACAGATGATTACCTACATACGCGCCTGAACAACTCGAAGCCAGCATTTTCAAACAGGGTGGTGTAAATAGAAAATGCATTGCAAGTTACATTTTCAAACTGGCAGACAAAAATTTGACCAGGGTGGTAAAATGACTTCTGAATTTTGAACAGGGCGGTACTGCCCTGTTTAAAAGGCCGGACTGGCGAGAACACTGCCCTATCACTCACTTTGCTGAATTTTATTTTGCCTTCGTACTGCAGGATCTTTTCTGTGAAGCCAACAAAAGGATTATTGCACAGTGGATGCCAGGTTTTCACCATCAAGTCTGTGCCAAATGAAGTGAAGATCTTCAGGAATATTATGAAGCTCCGCCTGAATGATGCTGAAAAGAATACAAAGGTAGGAATGGGGAACTGGACGAACTAACGTCACGATGTGGCGCTGTGACTTTTTTGTAAGCGGTGCGACCGAAGTTTATTTTTCTTTCGTTATTTCCATATATTTTGGGCGAGAAAACCTGTTTATGTTGTTTCACAACAGATCTCTTTAAGTTCAGTTATTTTTCCCCATGTAAAAGTGAACCTTCCTCGGGCCAGTTCAGTTCGCTGTGTGAGTCTCGGGAAGGTGGAGGTAGGTGGAGGTTAGGTGCAGGCCAGTTATTCTCTCATGTAAAAGCAAACCGACCTCCACCGGCCTTGGCAGGGATTGAGCACGCCACCTGAGTGACGTCACTCGCGTACTTGCTGTAATTTACCTTTGAAGAAATCATGCACGAGATTTCTCAAGCACTGCTCATGCTGTTATAAGTCTAGTTTATCGATTTTTAGTGATATTTCTGGGATATTTTGTACTTACAATAACTGTAAATACTGTCGGAATGTTGATACACGCCATCTAGTGGTGTGCATTCGAAGAACCGACCTCGAACCCGCACCGTGTAAACATGGTAAAAGCGATCAATCCATCCTGAACTGAACCCACCCGAGGAGGGTGGAGGTAGGTTTCCTCGAACCTGTACTGTGTAAAAAGGCCTAATGTTACAGGCCTTCTATCTCAAATTGTTCAGGGTTTAATTTTCTCAATTCAGGAAATAGTCCTTTATGGATCAGCGGAGTCTGCTGAAGTCATGCTGGAGAACCAGGGAGAGATGTTCTTCAAGCCAACCTGTGTGGGCACTGCTTCTAAACGACAGTACAGCATCAAGAATACATCTCGAATTCCACTGAAGTAAGACATTTTTACATTTCTTTATTTAGAAATTATGGTTTTGAGCTGAAGCCTGCTGAATCTGTCTTGGTCATCTTCGATGATCGAAAGCCGATCTGCTCACTACTACGTTACACCGCACATCACCCTTCAAGAAAGTGACCGGTCCACGGCATATCTGCCGCCTCGAGAAGAAGAGGCCAATCAGAATCGGTGTTGTAAAATATGAATCGTGGTACCAATAGTGGTAGCTGAAGACCCGATATAAAGTGTCATATGATTGGTCGACCGGTAAAGATGGCATGGTGCCAAGATACACCGCCGACTGGTCTATTTCTCGAAGGGTGATGTGCGATGTAACGCAGTGGAGAGCAGATCAGCCTTCGATCATCGAAGATGGTCTTGGTATGCATCATAGCTTTGATTAAAAAAATTCAAACTAAGCACTACACAAAACAATACATGTTCCACTCAGCAAGCGGCAGGTCCTGGGTTCGAATCAGCCCAGGCCATATGGGATTTCATTCTCGGCTCTTCACATCTGTTGCAGACCTGCCTACCGTAACTTTGAGCTGGCTGTACTGTTTTTGAGGAATGACCATAAAATGACACTTTTCATTGACTGTAAAATAATGAAACGCAACATTCTGTAGTTATTCCGATCAGCAAGCAGCAAATTAAGCAGCCTGTCTAGGACATCACATTGTTAGACACCAAACTGTGATTTGTCATGATGACAGGCACGGATTACAGGGTTTTACTGCAATAATCCATTTAAGGCAGGCACTGAATCTGTGTTGGCAGACAACAAAATAAACTGGTCTGCCACTTTGTCAGATGCCTTCCAAAACATTACTTTGAGGCTTGGATCAGTGTATTTTTCTGCATTTAAAGGAGCTGGACGTCCAAGTTGTAAACAAAGTAGTTTGTTTACAAACAGTGGCCAGCAAACTAGTTTTATTCCTTCGTGAAGGTGGCAGCACCAGTGATCGTTAGACTGGTGCCCGGTCCAATGCAACTCACTCACGATATTCACGTCAGTACATATCACCGACAATAGGTGGCAGCACCGCAGGCGTCGCGTGGATAGAGAACCAGTGAGTGAGTGTTTACAACTTGGACGTCCAGCTCCTTTAAGTGTAAATACAAAGTTTTGAGTGTAAAAAATATGGTGGGTAGGCAGGTATGCTGTTGCATGGGACAATAGCTGTGGTGCCTTGTACCTTGTTTCTTTGCAAAGCCAAGTAAAAGACCCCATCCAAGTGAGGAACATGAGTAGCTTGAGATGGCCTCTTCTGTACTTACCAGGGCCAATATGCTATGGCTTCAGCCCTGACTGAAAAATCAAATACAAAATTGAACCTAGACTCACTGAGGTGATGTGTGCTGCTTTTTAGCTCACCCGTGAGCTCTTACAATGGTGCAGCATCCGTCGTCGTCCGTCGTCCGTTAGCAGGGCACGTTTTGTAACCGCTGGGGCTATTGATCTGAAACTTGGTACATATAAACCCCTAGGTCAGATGACCTATGACACCAAGTTTCGGTCCGATTCGATTCTTGGCTTGGCCTCCAGGTGGCCAAAACCAAAAACACAAAAAGTGCAATAACTCCTGAACTAATGACTTGATCATCTCCAAATTTTTATCATAGGTGTATCAT
>NMRB01005692.1:0-18554 GCA_002633025.1 Notospermus geniculatus
AGGAGAGTCTTCCAATGATTTCCAATATTCGTGAGCTGTGTCCCTAATCATTTTTGAAGTGTATTTTAGGCTAAATTTTAAGGGTAATTTTTTAAGGTTTACTGGTAAAATTTGAGGAGTCTTCCACCTCCGTCTGGACCAACTCCGTCAGTTTCCTAATACTGGCTACCACAGTATTTACCTAACAGGGCAGTTGTCATTCATTGCATCATCCAAAATAGGCTTGGTAAAAGTTTGAAAAGGACACTTGGTCTCAAGAGCCCTTTTTAGACGGTGCCGGTGCGTTCCGGATCGAGACTAGATCGAGGAGGGTTCGGTTATTTTTCCCCGTGTAAAAGCGAAACAACTGACCTCCACCTTCCTCGGGCTAGTTCAGTTCGCCGCGTGAGTCTCGGGAAGGTGGAGGTAGGTTCAGGCTGGTTATTCTCTTGTGTAAAAGCGAATCGACCTCCACCGGCCTCGTGCGCGATCACGCTACATATGAATGGCATCACTGGCGCATTGCTGTAAGTTACAAATGTACACCCTTAGTCAAAAATAAATGCCCAGCAAACTTTCCGGCATATCTCCATGAATATTTTTCATAGCCACTTTTTCTTTTCATACGCATAATCTAGGGCCACTGGGACACCTTTTAAGACCATAAAACTTGAAATCATTACACAACTGTGTTTTTGGCAGAAGTTTGAAATTTGGCTAAAATATCATGTTGTTTTAATAATCACTTGTTCGGATTGAAACTGGCGCTGTTTTGAAGCCAATCTGTTTCTTGACACATGAAAATTTTCGGAATGCTAAAATTCCCATCTAAAGCAAAGTTACAGATGATTTTGTAAAATGGTTTTCCCAGTTCTTGCCATTCGTTCCAAGCACTCAAGGCATAGGGTTTTAGCATTACCCAGTCGTGAATATTTATTAGCCTCTCAACCACAAAAGGAGCGACTGACATGGAGTAATAGGCCCCTTGTGAAATTATGAATCGTGTCTCTCACAATAGGCCAACTTGGTGACTGACACACCGGTGTAAGTTGCACTGGGTAATCGTGGTCAACTCCCATTGATGCAGGCCTTGNGGAAAGAGAGATGGGTCCAAATCATTTTGACTGCACACACTGAAGATCTTGACCAAATCCGAAACCCTTGGAGGTAATATCAGGGGAGGCCACCGGCTATCCAAAACACCAATATTCTTAAAGGGGTTGTACTGATAGGGCTAGGTCCAGGAAAAACTGTACAGTGGGACCATGGGACAAGCTGGTAGTGCGTAATAAAAACACCCGGTAACATGTAAATGTGGGCTATAAAGATATAATTTGGGGTAGGTTATTCAGAATTGGCTCCTTTTGATCGGAATATAGTAGTCTAAAGCATACTAGGCCCGTTTTATTTTAGCCTGATATTTACCGTTCCCGGCAGGGGTGTAAGGATACTGGTTTCAGGGCTGTGAAATGGCGGAGATTTCGTATGATATTTACATTGTCCGAGGAAATTGCCAATAAAAAGAGGTAGAATCATTGGAATTTAATGAAACTCAAATATGATATACTCAACAAATGCCACTTGAGCCTGTGAAAATTTGAATTGGCTCCTATGTGTAGTTTTTGAATTATTTGGCAAAATGTATGTACAGTCGATGTACATGATGTGTACAGAAAATTTAATTGTGGACCTAGCCCTGTACCAATTGCGATCAGGCTCCTAACGGTAACTCCAGGAGTGATGCGGTCAAACATGGCGGCGACTGATCACTGACATTGTCTATTTGTGTAATGAATGTAGTGGAGAAAATCGGCACTGTTATAGTTTGTACCATTGCCCTTAAGGTATTCATTTTAGTTTGCGAGCCGCCGCTAGGGCTAGAAGGCTTTAAAGATAATGTATCACGGATATTTTCGAGGGCCACGAAAATCATTTGTTATTTACATTTTGTTTGTTTATGTCCAGTTTTTCTTTGTCTTTTGAAATTCTTTTGATACTGAAAGTATTCAATTTGGTGGGTTGGCATGTTCCAAAAGTCCAAAATATCATAATGTAAACATCGATGTTTAGGCCTACAAGCATTAAATGTAAACAATGAAGTCATGACACATTATCTTTAAAGTGTGCCTGTTATTTTATGTTGACGTCATTTTGTGGGAGTCGACTAGTATTTTCCCGTGCAAATTGGCGTCACGACTTGTGGACAAAGGGCAAGGTGTAAAGCTTTAGATTTTGGGCCCTAACTGAATGTACAATGGGCAAAAGTAATCAGTGACTGTTTTTATTATGGAGAAGGGTAAAACTGGGAGGGTAAAGAACTGAGGAAGCCTCGATGTATGTTGAAAAATAGAATCAATCTTTTAATCAAATGTTTGAAATAAGGTACATGTATAATAAACCTGAAAATACACACAACTTTGGAATGATGTGTCATTGCAACTACATGAACAATGACAAGGAAACAGTGATATAAATAAACATTTGGCGAGACTGTGGCAGAGTGAGTGAGCTTGACGCAGGGATACCGGTACTTGTGCTAAAGGTATGATAATAGGCGCATGTTGGTCTTTGCTTGGATGCTGATGATATCATAATATCAACACAACGGTACTAGTTGATGTGAAAATTATATTGCACTTCTACACCTGAGTAATACAATTATCATTTGCAGTTATACATAGAGTAACATTATGTCAACACATGTATGTGTTCACCATTGGTGAAATTGGTTTAATATGAACGAAGGTAAAACGGCAGCAAACCACTGTGAAGACATGAAGTATGGGAACAACTGAATAGGTGAGTTCAATAAGGGCCCAAATCCATGAAAATGAGGTGGGACCTTCTTCCACACAGTGGAATGCATTTTACCTTAAGTGAAGACGAAGTTGGCTGTTGTTGAATTCACCAATTATTGTAGATACACATATATACTGATTTAATCCATACAGTGAGAATCTTTCTACATACATGTACAGTGGTTAAAATGAAATACATTGGTACATATTTGCATCTCTGAACCTTGTGCAAGGAAGACGGTGGATACAAATTATTACAATTTTGCTAATCATTGTTTATATTGTGCACAACGTTGAGTTTGTGACAATGACAATATGAAACTATTCCTTGAACAAGATGGACATCTGATGCTGATGATAAGTATCGACACAACGGTGCTAGTTGATGTGAAAATTATATTGCACTTCTACACCTGAGAAATACGATTATCATTGAGTTATACATAGAGTAACAATATCTGAACACATAATATGTGAATATCTGAATACATAATATGTACATTGGTAAAACTGGTTCCATATGAATTGAGGTAAAACAGCAGCAAACCACTGTGAACACATGAAGTATGGAAACATAATAGTTGATAATACATCGGAGATATAATGTAAATTGAATTAATCCATAAGAGTGTGAATATTACATGTATTTCTATGTACAGTGGTTAAAATGAAATACATTGGTACACATTTGCATCTGTGAACCTTGTGCAAGGAAGACGGTTGATACAAATGATTACAATTTTGCTAATCATTGTTGATATTTTGCACAACGTTGAGTTTGTGACAATGACAATATGAAACTATTCCTTGAACAAGATGGACATCTGATGCTGATGATAAGTATCGACACAACGGTGCTAGTTGATGTGAAAATTATATTGCACTTCTACACCTGAGAAATACAATTATCATTGAGTTATACATCGAGTAACAATACCTGAACACATAATATGTGAATATTATGTGAATATCTGGACACTGAATATCTGAACACATAATATGTACATTGGTAAAACTGGTTCCATATGAATTGAGGTAAAACAGCAGCAAACCACTGTGAACACATGAAGTACCTATATGGAAACAACACATAGGCCTATATATTGAATGAATACATACAGTGAGATATGTACAATGGTTAAAATGAAATATACAAATGAAAGCATTTGTGAACCTTGTGTAAGGAAGAGAGTTGATACAAATGACTACAATTTGTGTGAATGGAATACGCATGTCAATGCACGTACAATATAGACATCGTCCATGAACCATGACCATGTGTTTTACACAGAATGGAGTACAAGTATGGTGTAGTACCCTGTGAATGTTTATTGAAGGAAGATACATTGATCTAAATGATGACAATCTGTGGAAATGGAATGGGCATAGTAACAATGCAAGTCTCTGCACTTGTGTCAAAATATTTTACTTTGGAGGCTGAAGGAGTCCAAATCATGGAATGAATATTGGAGATTTACAATAAAATGAGTGCTTCCGACGCGATGTTGTACTTCAGTCAAATCAATGCTTTTTACAACATTTTAAATGCAAAAGTGCAACTTTTCAATGGCATGAAATGTATCAACACAACCCGGGCGAGGTTTTGATTGTAACTATTGCATGTGTATGAAATCACTGTAGCTAGCCCCTGAGTGAAATGAAGGTTATTGTGGTGCTTGGCATAGATTTTATGCCCCAATTTTAATAATCTGATTGTCAGTATTGAGAAGAAACTCTGTTTGTTCCATTTCCAATAGCTGTTCTTCAAGAGAGTTTGGTGTCATGCTAGAAATATTTGGAAATGCAGCTTCCAAAGTTGAATGAAAACATGGATATGCTCT
Organism: Notospermus geniculatus; assembly: GCA_002633025.1. Taxonomy (NCBI): domain Eukaryota; kingdom Metazoa; phylum Nemertea; class Pilidiophora; order Heteronemertea; family Lineidae; genus Notospermus; species Notospermus geniculatus. The sequence continues at coordinate 4,619 of NMRB01005692.1, forward strand.
GGTGTCTGAAACAGCTGAAGTTATGTGAATTTTGGCATAGAATTTGTTTTTAATAGAAGAGGTCTTTTGACGCATGCTGCATGACGGACACCGATAGAGTTTGGCCGTCAAGTCAGTGTTATGAGGAATGTTATGAGTGCACGCATTGCACAAACGTTTTTGGTTGACATCAACTGCTGTGATGTCACCTGTCAGCAGCTTCTCAGGCGGTTCTTGCATTACATTTTCAATTGTATCTATTGTGGCAAAAACTGTAGACGGAGTTGTGTTGATAGATTTCACGCCATTGAAAAGTTGCACTTTTGCATTTGAAATGTTGTAAGCCTGGTTGGTTTGGAGCTTAGATACATTTTGCTGCCATGTGGTGATTGTAATTGAACCAGTTGTATCTGCCCCAATGAAAGTTTTTTTCACAAGTTTGCGACCATCCTTTGTTGTTATTTCCTCTTGTGGGTAGTCATTTGTAATTTGGATGTCTAATGCCACACTTGACATATTGGGCAGAGACTTAATTTCCAAAACAGTTTTACTTGAAGGTAATTCATCTTTTTTTTCCTGGAAAGCGAAGTTCAAATTTGTTTTTGCGAACTTGGTTTTGTTGTTTGTCAAGATGTCATCATTTGGTCTATAACGGGATGGTGAAATACTGACATTGCACATTTTAACTGGGGTTTTTGAAGAGGAGTATTGTTGTAAGGCTTGATGATGTTCTGGTGAAAAGCAAACAATTCGATGGTATTCATTCTCATCCGTTTGGAGGTCTGCATTGAAATAAACCGTGTCCGTTGATTTAGCTTTTGTAACCTTGGATAAGTTGTGTAGATAACCACTGACGGTGTGGGTTTGCTCTATCTTTGTTGGTGTTCTGTTGTTGGATGCCATCATTCTGAAAACAGAATGAAAAAATATGGTTCATAATAATTTACATGTGGTTTTGAGTAACAGTACTAAGGGATGATTTTGAACAGCGAAACACAATGGCAGAATGGTCTGAATATAAATTCTTGTAACAGGCTGTTACATATTTAAAAGAGAAGTTTTTCAGTGGGACCAGTATGTGGTCTAGTTGACTATTGTTGTGTGTGTTGCCTTTGAGAGCAATTTGTAAATCATGGTTTTGGCAAAATGTTGTCAGTTTTGTTGCAGTGTCGTTTTTATTGACATCAATATTCATGTCCCCCATATATACAGATTGAGCATTATGAAATTTGTGGATAGCACGCAGACCTCCACTTACGTGTCCAGGATGAATGTAAACGAAGGTAATCATGATGCCATCAATGTCAATTCGTATCATTTGAGTGTGATTTAAGTAATCCGATTGACTTGACAGTATTTCAACAGGCAAGTTGCAGTGATTGTGTTTGAAAAGCAGCATGCCTAGAGATTTGTTTGCGTAGTCCAATCGACACTGCAGGTTGTAATTATCAAGTGAGATAACTGTTTCATCCGATAGTTTGGATTCAGCTATGCAAATGATGTGACAATGGTTGAGGTTGTGGTCACTGTTTAGATCCAGGTTATGATTAGCATGGAAGAAGCCATTGATATTCAGGTATGCGACCTTGATTTCATCGTTGCATCGGTTCTTGTTGAATACAAATACCTCGTCATTGCAATAAAATTTGCTGAACGAATGCTGGCGAAATGTTTCAAGATCATCAAGTTCTTTCTGCACATCTTTGTCTGCTACAACCATTTGGGTTTTATTGAATGACTTCAAATACAAATCAGCAGACTTTTTTACACGCGTGACTGCGACATAAAAGCTTCCTGGAGGAGCACGTTTGGAAATTTGAGGTTGGTCATTTGCGAAATCGATGATGACTTCATTCAATGTTAAGCCTTGCGCTTTATGACTTGTAATGGCATATGCCAAAACCAGGGGAAACTGTGAACGTTTGATTTTGATTGCACTTTTGGGGTTGCTGTCGTTCAGTTTGAATGTGGTGGTTGCACGTTTAATAGGAACAGAACCATGAGTAATAGCACCTGAATGCTGGGACTTGGCTGTGTTTGCTGTTTGCATACCAATGTTGTCAGGAAATTTCACCCAAATAATATTTTGTGTTTGGTCAATGGCAGTAACGTAGCCTCTGATGCCATTGGTGAGGCCGTCATTTTTGTTGAGGTTCATTGTCAACATGACAGGGCAATCAATTTTGATTTCTAGTTTTGAGGGTAAATGTCCTGTCTTGCTGTATGGTAAGGATAGCACATAGTACTTGTCATAGCGATCTGCATTGATGAGTTTGTCATCAGCTAGGAATTGAACAGAATGAGTGGTTATCATTGCCAATTTTTCTTCATTTATTTCTTGACGTCGAATGTTGCTGAGCACAATGTATGCCAGGTTCCCGTTTTTGTATTCAGCATTGTTGTCTTCATTTGGACATGGTAACACACGATCTTGTAGGAAAACTTCGTCTGCCTGTGTCAACTGATCAGCACCATGACCTATACGATCGCATAGTTCAGAAAATGCGATGTCATGTAATGAACGCATTTTTTGCTGTAGATTGTAGACACGGAAGTTCACTTTCCATTTATTGGGGGCAGTGAAGGTAATACCACTTGAACGTTTGAAATCTTTGAAAATCCACCGATCACCAACAGGGGGTAATTGTAGAAAGTCTCCTGTGCAAAGAACTGGTATACCTGCAAAGGGTTGTTCATGTTTGCCAAAAATGTCCTCGCAACGTGTATGAATTGTATGCAATTTGCGGCAACCAAGCATGGAAACTTCATCTATACAGAGTAAACGAACCTGGCTGTATTTGAATGCCAAAGATGCATTATTTGAAAATGTTTCAAATGGTTCTGTATCATCATTCCTGAATATTGCTAGTGCACTTTCAATAGTTTCGCCCCCAATTAATCTAGCTGCTGTTGCAGTTGGAGACATAGTTAACACTGAAGTTTTGTCGAGGTCATCACCTGATTTCATGAGTAGGAACTTAGCTGTTTCAATTAACAGTTTCATTAAAAACGTTTTGCCAGTACCTGCTCGGCCAGCAATATATAGATAAAACGGATAGTTCGTTTTGTTTGGTTGATAAATGCGATCAATGATGTCATCAAAAATTTTGCGCTGGTCATTGTTTAGTTGGCGCACTTTTGTGCATATGGTTTGCTTCTCTGTGATATTTGTTTCATTTGGAATGGATGGTTTGTAAGCTAAGTTCAAGAAATGATTGAGGTCCTCTGATGATGTTGTTTCAGCAGGTTCTGGAACAGTGTCTTTATTGTCAGCATTTGGGTCTTCTTGTAGAAGTTGATCATCAAAATCTTTGTCAGATTCAGAATCATTTTGTTGAAAGTTGTCAATGGCCTCAAACATGTGCAAGAGTATTTCCCTATTGGGTTCAAACTGTTCACGCATTGAGTTGACATCTGTAACGTTTTGCTGAAACAGTTGGTCAATTGATTTAGTGGGGTGGTTGTGGATGTCGTTGTTTTCATTGCGAAATGGAAAAAAGAGCAGTAATAATCCACGCATAATTTCTTCATCATGCTTTTTATCTAAGTGATAGCGCACAACAGCAGGTTTGCATCGTTTGCGGATTTTACCAAAGCCATTTTTTAAATGTAATACATTTGAATCTTGACATGGCAATTCATCTTCATTGTCATTATGTGTGAAAAGCTCTTCAGCTTCCGATTCTGTCTTTGAGTAAAGAATATCGTAATCACGTGCAAATTCAGCAAGGCATAGAGATTCAAGACAGGTTGGCCTATTGCTGTAATAATCTATGACGTTGTTGAAAAAAGGATTGTCATCATCATTTAATTTGTCAAGGTTAGGACGAATGAGGCCATCACGCATCTCAGGTTTATTGACATTAATAAATTTGTGGGTGCGTGTACTGTTGCACATGACTAAACCGAGCATTCTGTAAATAGCCTCTGGTCTTGAAACCTCTCTACTATTATCTATGGCACGTGCAAATAGTTTCAACTTGTCAGTCTGTGTGCGACCATATTGTCCTGATTCAACATCAATTTGTTTCAACAAACGACTTAATCCACTCTCTCCTTTGGTCAAATAGCCTAGAATGTAGGCCACACAGGCATATTCATCTAAAATGAATGAAACATCCATGTTAGCTTTATGAATATCTAGTAGTGTCCGGTTGTAGTTGTTTGTGTAGACATCTTTGCAGTTACGTTTTAAGAAAACCTCTGACCCTGAACCACATGCGCCAACTGATGTACTGATCGCATTAAGATACTGTTCTTCAGTGAATCCTAGAGCAGTTAGAAACTGATCAAATGTCATGTCTGAAAATTTTTGGAAACTTTCTGAATGGTTCCTGTTGAAATCCTCACGGTAGGTTTGCCGGAGTATAAACGTTCGAATTTTGATATAATTTTGTTTCCAAACTTTGAGCGTTTCTGTTGGTGTTGTTGAATCAGGTGCATCAATAATTGTTGTTTTGCGCATCGGAAATTTGGGAAATTTGAATCTGCAACTGTCCAGAATTAATTGAGGACCAACAATTTGATTATCGAGTGCACCATGGCCTTCTTTTGGCTGAATGACTACTTTTTTTGGACCCTTTTTACGACACGTAAATGTGTGCCTATGCGTTTGGTAGAATGAGACAACAGAATGTAGAGGATCGCTTTCATCAGGTATTTGACCGCTGATGACAGAGTCGATGAAATCACAACACTGTTGTTTGGAATCATCTGTGTGCTGATATTTCGGAGCGTTCTGCTGATTTTCATCTTTAACCCACAAGAGGGAATGGACATGAGGTGCTCCTCGTTGTTGAAATTCTATGCGATAGAAATAGTCAACTACATGGTATTTGTGAAGAATTGTTGATTTTGTAAGGGCATTGTAGATTGTTCGAATGCGATGATTGAAATGCATGACAGTATCTACCATATTTTTGGATAAAAGTTTGCGAACGAAAGATTTGGACAAATTCTTCACATCAAGATTAGAAACAGGTTTGTTAACTTCCTTTTGTAATAACTTGTGTATTAGATCCTCCCAATGAAGTTCTGCTGCACTCATCGTCAGGAAAAGGTTTGGTGGACCAAGTTGACGAATCATAGCTAAAACTTTACTTTTAGCCTGTTGAAAATATGGACTGGTGCCACGAACAGTTTTGAACACTTTGTAACCTACATCTGTCCTTTCAAGTGCATCTTTCTCAGCAGATCGAATAAATTCTACACTATAATGATTTCGTTTTATTTTGGACTTTCGAAAGAAAGTAGCAATCGAACGTTTCATTTCAAGTGTCTCTTTTACAATGTACAAGAAAAACATGTAGGTGTTATCGTTGCGAAAACGAGAATCAACACCGAGTAATCTTTGTTTGACATAATTTGCAAAGGTTACACCTTTTTGTTGGTATGTTGACAAGTAACCTCCTGTGCCAGTTGGAAACAAATGTGGAAAAGCCTTTTCTTCTAAATGTTGTGCTGTTCCCCAATAAACAAATTTACCATCACTTCCAGGTGCGACTTCAATTTTCGGTATATGTGTGGAAACTTTCTTTTTGTGTGTCTTGTTCATTTCTTGTTCGATGATTGCATTGGCAACAACTTCACTGACAGTTGGTGTATGATGTGAGGAGCATTTATCGAACTGGTCAATGATTGTATCATCGGTTATTTCGGTTAAATACTCTGGCAAATCGTAATTCATGTTTTTATCAGCATCATCTACACCTTGATTTTCATCAGTTGCATTTGTGGCAGCTGATGGTTTGTTGTCAGCTGTGTTGGAGTCTGTTTGATCAGTTTGGGAACTTTTCCAGTCATCTTGGTTTTTGATATCTTGAATAGTATCTTGAAGTATCATGTCCAGTCTGTCTTCATCTAATTCGAGGTTTTTGAAGAAAGGGTTAACTTTTTTGAAATAATTGAAGTAGGTAAGCAATTTGGTCTTAGAGATTACTTCTTCCACAAAAGCTCCTTTATATTCAGGTCTTCTCTTTAAAGCCACTGGAATAAATTCTTGGTCAATTGGTATCACAGTAGACATTGTTTGTTTTACATTTGATTCCACACAAATCAAAGGGCCATGTACTTTAAATTCACTTGACCTTGGTATATGAGCAACTCGAAGGAATGGAATAATGAGTTTCAGCAAATGAGCCTCACATTTATTGAGAACCATATCTTCAGTGCACAATTCTGGAGGTAAATTTGGCAGCGTAAACTGAACATTTGCCTCATTATTGTTTGGTATTCCACCTTTTTTTAGTGTTTTTTGACAAGATTTGCAGATATAAAACTTGCCATCAAACGACTGTGTGACTGGTTGACCATTGGATGGATTATCATTGATAACCAGAAGGTGTTGCTGGTTTGGAGGGACACTTGGTTTCTTGCAGTTGTTAAGCTTGAGCTTGACAACTGCAGAACGAGTATGATAACGTAAATCACTGACACATATGTACGAAATATGTGTTTTCTCATGAATCGTTTTCTTTAATTTATCAATTTCTTTTTCTCTTGTCTTCTGATTAGAGGAATGCTTGGTACTATTTTGTTCTGCAGAAACTGAATCTTTGTCTTTACAAAAATTTGGTGGTGAAGCACCATTCGTGTTCACCTCGTTTTTGACATTCACATTTGTACTTGTAGCATTTCTCCCAGTGTGAAGTTCTTCAGCACTCTGGGAGTGGGATTGAGCATTTGTTGAACTTTTGACATCATTTGTACTTGTGGGCGGCATGTTTAGTAAAGGCTTCACTTTGCATGGACGTGATGGGCTGCATGATTGCATACGTCTTTTTTGTTTATTAACATGTACAGATGATGTAGATTTGCTTGTCAACTTGGTTTGTTCATCTGATTCACATAGCTCACTGACAAATTTTCTTGCCCTTTTGTTTTCTTTTCTCAAACGTTGATTTTTGCTCGGTGATGATGCATTGTGCATTTGCTGGTAGTGTGAATGGTTTTGCATATGTACACCACTGACGACGTTGTACTCATTTCCCACCTTGCGCAAATATATTGCACATGTTTTCTTTTGTCCATTGGCACTGATTTTGTCAGAAGGATACAAATGCCACACCCATGGTTTTCTTTGTGATGGCTTAGAAGAGACATAAATATCTGTCTGAAGGTAAGCTGCTGCTGCCAACAAATCAACTTCTCTGGTTTCACCGTCTGTGCTAAGTCGCTTCACATGGTTTGCAAATGTTTGATTTTGCCACAAATAGGGTATCAACTTTTCTTTGAGCAATTGCTCATACACTACAATATGGTGCAAAATAGTGGCAAAATGACAATCGCTGCCAGTGGTGCAATAACTTAAGCATTTGAAAAAAGAAAAGGGGTTTGATGTGCTTTTCTCTGCAGTAAACTGCGATTGCAAGATATTGCCACTGCCCTCATATAGTACTTCTGAAAAAAGGGGCAAGTTGAAAATTTTGCAAGTACGCATTTGCCATACATAGTTTGTTGGACAATATTTTGTACATTGCAAGTCATTTTCTGCAATTGCATATGTTTCTTCTGTCAGTACTATTGGCACTTTCTCATCAGTACCAGATGGTGAAACATGTTGTGTTGAACTTACACCAGTGACAACATCAAAGTGAATTGTGCCTGTATTAACCAAATACACAGATGGAACTTGGTATTGACTATTTTGTGCCTGCATTCGTGAATGTGGCTTGTGGCGAAGCCATTTCCATACATTGTCAGCATCACTCACACGCGTATAAACATATATGTCAGTTTGTAATAATGACGATGCAGCTAGAATTTCAACTTCAGTTGCCCATGTCCCTGACTGGCACATTCTGGATCTTTCCAAATATTGTGAACATGTTTCATTCGTTAAAATGTGACCAGGTTGTAGATGCTCACACACAAGTTTGCGAAAAACACTGTGACATTCTTGCGAACCTGTTGCAATCCATGACAAACAACGAAAGAAACAGTTGCCATCGCCAGTTATTTTTTTTGTGGTCGTTGGTTTGGCGTCGTTCAATTTGAGAGGCGGTTCATTGTGTTCACCATAAAAAGGAGTCTGTTCTGTTTCTGTCAATTTTGAACTCAATGGCTTCAATGCTTCTAATGTTCGTTGTTGCCATTGTTGATTTAGAGGACAAAAAAAATACTGTTGTTGCATACACTTGTGTTCTTGAATCTGAATGTCTTTACATGATACATCTGAAGTCGAGTCCCTGATTGACTGTGTTGATGAAGCACTTGACCTTAATTTTCTATCACTTTTCCTCTTTTCATTGTTCATACGCACAGACTTTTTGTGAATTTTCGGCATTGTGAATAAAATTACACCACAGCGGCTGGCTCAAATACAAAACAGTGCTTTATGACAAATGATACAGAGATGGAGCTGGTCATGGAGCACCAAACTATTACCAACTTGTTTTAAAAATGGAGACAAAAACCACATTCCCGGGAGTAGCAGGGAGTTAACAAGAAGACTTATTTTTGTGCTTATCGATTTCAACCAGAGTCCACTTCAGTGAGAACATGAAAAATTTCCTAATTCAAACACAAGGTAGCAGAAAGTCATCACTAGGATAACATCACTCTGATCAGGAATGACCAATTGCAATGATAAGGCTAAAATGATGAAACCCGATAGTGCACCTGAGAGCCATGCCATGAACCCATCAACAAGAGCATGACATGGCATTGAAGTTTCTCACAAAAATAGGTTACTGACATGATTGCATGAAAGTAAAGCCATGTACACCAGCATGGGTAGAAATTACATTGTCTTTAAATAAAAAATTAAGACCTTTATAAGACCTTCTCTACCAGTGTTTACCAAACTTGTAGACTTCAAGCATTATTTATGGCCTTGATTCTGGATAAATCCAAGGTACAAATTTCAAACTTTTTGTGACTTGTAGGAACCCTGGTAAAACAGGCAGGTTTTATTTCGTTTCCACTTCATTAATTTGCTTATCACATACCAGTTGTTGTTCTTCAATCCCTGGCAATACAGCTTACAGGTGTTTTCAGTTGCGTGTCAGGACAGTATTGGCTGGAAAAAAGGTTGATAATTTAATATCTTCAATAACATATGGGTCTAAATATACCATTTAGATTTCTTACTTATTTATCAATACGTTTTTACCACTGTTCCCTGGTCATTGTCAAGTGTACATGTACAACTGAATCTCAGTGAAGTTTCTGCATATAGAGTCTATATAACAGTATTTTTACAGTCAATATAGTATAGTGTTAATGATTTGTGCAGTAAAACAATGGGGTCTATAATGCAGTGAGTCAGGCTCATGTGTTGACAAGTAGGTAACTAAACAGAGTGATTACAATGATCAGGCTATCACATTTGAATGTAGGTTTGTGTCTCTTGATTCAAATGGCCTCCATGAGTTGTCTTTGGTAAAACTTAGAAAGAGTAAGAAAAAGAGTAGAAAGAGTAGCCAAAAAGTTGGATTAGTGACCTCTGATGAGTAAGTCATCAATGTGCAGGAGGTGACAGCTAATAGGGAAGGCAAGGAATTGCCAGGTCATATTGAGTACAATATTCCAACAAACTTCCTTGTTGTGAGTGATTGGTCGAACGCCTATGGATGGAACATAGGCCTAGTCTTGAGTAGAGCAAGTGTTGTGAAACATTAGTGATGTCATAAATTACCCATCGCTTGCTTTTATTGCAAAGCGATGAAAAAGCGATGTATTACATGTAACACGCACACACTGAAACCTGTAGTTTATACAAAACCAGCCATGGGCGCAGCCATCTTTAATGCAATACATTATAATAAAAATGTCCTTAAAAAAGTAGCCCAGGACTCTGTCATGTCTGTATAAGAATGCGAAAAAATTGTCAGATATTTCCTAAAATCTCTCGAAGCGCTGGTGGTAGTGTTATGGACATCCAGGCGTGCCACAAACAGTGTTGTCTTCGAAGGGATAAAACAAGCATTCATGATTGAAAGAAATGCAAACCAGCCATCAGAAGGGAACACTCGAGTAACATGACTAATGGCCATTCCACAGGATCAAAGTTTTCACACTATTTTTGGAATTGATAGGGCCTATTGAGGCTTCAACCTCTGCATGTATAGGGCTTCATTGATTGAGCATGTTCGGAAAATTGGATGAAAAATTTGATTGCATGGAGCATGACCCCAATAAAACAAGTTGCCAGTTGGTCTAACAGGAAATTATTCCCCAGAACTCTTAGTAAGTGGGAAGATCAAACATGTGATTTATCCCCCTAAGAAGAAACATATGGCATTGCATAATTGGAAATAACCTTGAATGAATCAGGAACCTAAAGAAAACAAGACTACAGTTGCCAAGCCATACCTCTGTTGATTGAACTAATACTAGATAAATTGCTAGTAAACAGGAAATTCTTGTTGGAGGATTATGTAGTAAAGGGCTAAGACTGGCTGGGAGCATGGGATCAAAAGATGTGTGAATTATTATTTTAAGGTGCTAATAACATTGAAGTTGATTATATCCTGGACACACTGTTTACACAACTCTGCATACAACTACAACACTAAACTGTTTAATACTGCACAATAGCTTATTTCTTCACTCTGTTTCTGTAAAAACAGTGGCATATATTCATGCAGGAAACTTGACAAAGACCAGGGAAGACTGTTTGTGGTAGAAATGTTGTGTTAAAATAAACGTAGATCCAAAAGATGGATTTAGCTGTTTGGAACCTTTCTGTTCCAACTGTTTTTGCAAGGCGAAATATCCATTGCTGATCCAATGGAATGAAGTACAGCATGTAGATTGTCAAAGTAAAGGCCTCTATACACTGAATGACAAACACTGAAATTAGTCGCTGCTGAAATGCTGTGGTCAGTTCGAAAACACTTGATATGGCGACATGTTGAAGTACTCTACAAAAGTGTCAGAAGATTTTAATATGGAATGCTTCGACTACAATGTAATTTTGACTTTTGTCATTCAGTGTATAGAGATCAGGCATGTAAGGAGACAAAAATACAAATACGTGTTGGTATTTTCCTTTCTTGAGGAGGAATGACTAGCAATAATGTACTCACCCAAATAAACACTTGAATTTCCCTCACTTTGAAATGTGGATGACTTAGTCTGGATTAGGGTACTGGTAGTTACATGTAGGAACTGATGTTATGACAATCAATGTTGATCTGGAAAGAAAAGTGAATATGGTGATAACTAACTTGTTGGGAAGATATGCATGTCAACAAAACCACTGTTATTCATGTACATGTAGTTACATGTATGTAAATGTATGTCAAAATTGGTGTTCAGTTAGTATGAAAAGTTAACTGTTGCTTCCTATGTACAATGACTTTCCATAATTCAAGACAAACCCTAGTCCGTACACTGATGTCTTTAGATTTATGATTGTGTACATGATATTTTAAATTTACACACCTGAATTTATTGTCAGTAAAATCATCTGCTGACTTTCAATCCGCATCAAAAATGCCAAAGCAGAATTATCAAGTGGTTGTTGTGACAAATCAGCGAATGCTCTGAAAATATATGATTATGAATATGGTGAGGAGAGAACTTAGGAATAAGTGTGTCAACCTGAAACAACCACTACTGTCAGTGCCACCTTACAGGGACCAGGGAACAGAAACAACCCAAGGAAAACATGGCACAAGATACAATCAATGGTTTCCACATCAAGAATGAAAGGGTTAACGGACAAATACTTTATTAAATAAAGACATAAAAAATAATGACTGACAAGCAAAACACATAAAAATAATGACTGATATGCAGACCACTCTCTTGCATAGCCTACATCACACGAGACTACAGCAACGAAAATTCTGACATAGGCAATTGAAAGAAACACGACTTTGTGACTAGATAATGCTACAAATGCATGTTGGCGTTTTTCTTTCTAGAGGAGGAATGACTAGCAACGATGTACTCACCGAAATAAACACTCCAATTCCACTGACTTTGAAATGTGGATGACAAACGTCAATGACCAGGATTAGGGTATGGTAGTTAGGAACTGATGTTATGGCAAATCAATGTTGATCTGGAAAGAAATATGTGAAAATGGTGATTACTAACCTGTTGCGGAGAGATGCGTGCAGGGTTTGTACAGACGCTGATATGGCTGAGAATAAAATTTCCATGGCTTTTGCACATTTTTCCAAGGGATATTTTCCAGATTTCCATGGCTGTTTTTTTTGGAATTTCGATGCCGAACAGCAGCTTAGTCCACAAAGGCCTAGGCCTACTTGACATGCATAGGCCTAGGGTGCTTCAATTATTCAACTCATGGTTTTTACCACTAATTAGGCCTACTACCAAGCCAGGTTGCTGTTATGATCATGTAGCTAATGAATGGGATTAAATCAGGCAGAATGTACTGGTATGTAGGCCAAAAGACAGAAACACAGGAGGAGGGGCGGATCCAGAATCATGCATGTCATGGGAAATAGGGGGCACAGCCATCACACATCGTGGAAAACCTGGGTCAAATTTTAACATCTTTTCAAAATTTCGAAATTTCCACAAATAGACTATAGCCTAATAGAGGGGGCACGGGCGGGGTGTGCCCCCTTGCCTTTGGATCCGCGCCTGCACAGCTTGGCAACAGGGTTTATTCAAGACTTGACACCTGGCGTCAAATTAAATATGATGCCAACATGGCCGAGACACTGTAGGCCTATAGGCTATAGCCTACATGGTATGCCTAGGCCGAGGTAAATTGGAATTTTGGTAGGCCTAGGCCTAATATATCTGCGTGGTGATCAAAACTGTCAGTCAAACACCCAAAATACACACTTTTCAACACAAATTGCAATGCATGCAGATTTCCATTATCCTTTACTGAAAATCGATGATAGGATTTCCCAGACATTTCGTATTAGGCCTACTTACCAAACGTTCCTTGCTGCCAATTCCATGAATTCCAATAGATGCATCCACCTCGGCACCTCAGATAAAACTAACACCAACCTCATGAACCTGGCCATGCCTGGTCATGCATGTGGGCCGTTACCTCATTCCTGCGAGATGTTGACAGCGCACATTTGTTTTTTTTTGAAACAATATAAACATGCAGTACGTTTTAACAAAGACTAAATTAGTTAACACATATTATAAATTATATTTCCCAACGTACTCTCGGCACCAAATACCATTATAATACCTTCTCACTTACATTAAAAAGACAACATTACATGCATTACTGCACATCCCAGCACCCATGTGAGAACAAGGTAAACTGTCCGATGCACAGCACACTCTAGGAGTCACTCGTTGAACTATAAATGGCTGGTATCATAGACCAACATTGGTCTTGTACAGGTAAGATTTTTTACTTGGTTTACTTACTAAACGAACTTCATTCCAACTGAGCAGAGAACTCGGTGGAAATATTGCTTTAATAAAATGATAGACCTCCACAGGGGGCGATTTTACGGTCTTTTGAAGGCACCAGCGTCCGCCAAACGGGCAAACATTTTTCATCATCGACCAGTCTTGGCCCACGCTAGTACACAGACATGTACGGTGATGTATGGCAAACCATGACCAACGGACTTTCATGAAACCGACAACAAAAACTGACAAAACTGTCTTTACTGCACTCCCACTTAACTTTCACAGCTCATTTTCGGCTGGACACGAGAAAATGACACACACAAAGCATACATCAAAAATGGATACAAATGGTCACTTATTACGGCCGTGATTCTTGCCGGCGGAAAAATCAAGGACAAAAATAATGGCTCACTATGGTTCCCACGTGACCCAAAAAATTGTATTGTCCAGAAACAGACTGGCTTCAAAACAGTGCCAGTTTCAACCCGAACAAGTGCGTATTAAAAAAACATGATATTTTGGCCAAATTTCAAACTTTTGCCAAAAACACAGTTACTGTTGTGTAATGATTTCAAGTTTTACATGTATGGTCTTAAAAGGTGTCCTAGTGGCCCTATATTATGCGTATGAAAAGAAAACGTGGCTATGA
>NMRB01005694.1:1367-18546 GCA_002633025.1 Notospermus geniculatus
ACAGGGTCTTACTTTTGTACTGTGGGGGTCTTACTTTTGTACAGTGGGGTCTTACTTTTATAACAGGGTCTTACTTTTGTAGTTGTACTGTTGGGGTCTTACTTTTATAACAGGGTCTTACTTTTGTACAGTGGGGGTCTTACTTTTATAACAGGGTCTTACTTTTATAGAGTGGGTCTTAACTTTGTAGGTCTTAGGTCTTAGTTTTGTAGACACCCTATCTCCCCATTCCCGAATTATAGTCGGTATAGCATTAATTTTCCAGCCCTTCCCAGCAATAATCCCACTGTACGGGTGTTTGCCGGAATGTCCCAAGGCGTCAAACTTGCCATGCAAAGAGAAAATTCGTGAAAATGACGAAATGCACACAGGATGATATTTTATAAATCTTGCACGATATGCTTTGATTTGGTGCAATTTTTCATTTTAAATTCTTGCGGCGTAATTTTTACGTCTTGGAGGTATGTCGGAAATGCGACATTTATCATCCAGGTGGTGGAGATCGATGACGCTGAAAGGAGCCGTCCATCGTCCATCATCCACCGTCCATCGTCCAGGTTTTTCGAATACCCCATAATACCCTGCCAATGTCGTGGTGCCTTTTGAAATACTTTTATCCTTGTTCTCTCGCGCATAGTCTCGGCTTTTCCAGACAAATGTACCCGCCACATTACAACAACTACTGTTAGAAAGCTATTATGAAATTCACAAAGCTTGATAGGCATCAAGCATCGATTTTTTCAGCAAAATCTTACAAACTTTACGCGTTTTCCCGCAGAACCTGGCACGAGACAGCAGCGCATCCAACAACGTTCGCTATACGGTACCGGTAATATTGTGCTACAGCTGTGCACGATTTCCAACCACGTGTATTATTTCGACAGGATTTCGACGCGAATTCGACACGCTCTCATAATCTGTTTCGACAGGAATTCACCTAAAAACATATCCACGTTTTTCAGGCATTCGACGATTATTCACCATCGTATTTTCTTCATTTCGACAGGTTTTAGACGTTTTGCTAATTCAGACTTCGACAGAATTTCGACGGTCTCGGCGTCGAATTAACGTCGAATTCCTGACCAGGGGGGTACAGAGTTTCCATTGACCGCTGCATTATGTGCATGTGAAGTTCCGGCCCGATCGGACATCCAATATGGCCGCCAGGTGTCCCCCCAAATCATCAAAGTCCTACTTGGGAATGACTTGACTCAGATTGCTCATCCCTCTGTCATTAGACTGTTATGTCCAACCCAGTGAGCACATGGTCCATGGACCATTTCATTTCGATATGGCATGTATGGTGTCTGGAGATGTCGTTTGAAGAATGACCAGGGCATTTGTACAAGTTTAGTTTGTTTTGTCAATCTGTGCGGTGGGGTAATGGAAATAGGTCAGCTTTAACTGACGAAATGCTGCCGTATCCCAGGTCACTATAATCGGTATACATATGACCTTCAACGTGCATGTCAAATGACTAAAAGAATGAAGTGCTGATTGTCTTCTATCGTCAATGCAACAAAGGTAACCGGCAGGCGCTGCCCATCCGCGACCAGGAGGTGATCATCAACCTTGTCATGACAGCGTCGTTGAAAGTGAGGCCAACGTTTCTTTCGAATTATATAAGCCCTACTTCTAGGCCAAAAATACATCGCTTGGCGGCGAGTTCACAATGTCACGATGACTTTAGGCATGTTAGGGGTGGCACCCAATATTTGGTTGTGAATACCGGTGTAATGTATGAATATCCCCCCCCCCCCCGTATGACAATGCCCGCTTTATTGTGTGACGGACACTCAAATACAGAAAGAATGTTGAATGTTGGGGGCATTGGCAAACGGGGGACAGTGAAAAACATTACACCGGTATTATAGACCTACTGAAGGTAAACAGTTCTTTGATCCAGGTTGATGATGGGAGCAGGAGGTGGTGGATTGGTGTTGGTTTGGGGTAGACCGAACACTGTCCTGATTGAAAATACTAGGACAGACGCAAGCAAATACATAAAACCATCATGGCGCCCGCTGGTCTATATTTAGCTCGGGGAAGCCCCGTAGGCAAAATAGCAATTGTATCACCGTTCACTGCCCGTTTCAGGCACTTAGCTTGCATGGGTTTTGGGCAGCAGTGAGCTGTTTGCCTTCTTTCATTCACCTGAGCTAAAGCCAAATTTGATCCCAAGCAAAAATCTATGTTTTCCTGAAATTTACTCATGATTACGAGATCATCATGATCATGATCATGCCCAAGTTGTGGGAGCCGCCATCTTGTCAAAATGTAAACATGACCCAATTTTGCTATCGGAGCTTGTAGAATGATGTCACTGTCGTCGGAATTCCGCCGTAAGATCATTTGATTTCACCGGTCTTCGAATGCAAGCTGCCCAGCAGAAGACCGGGTATACCAGTCTATGGTTTGGGGGTCATCTTGGAAGTGGCCAATGTGGACCTCTCCTCACACCCGATCGTTTTGTTGCATGTGGACATGGGACAGTGTGGTGGTCTTGACTGAAGGTCCTGATTGACGGTCTTGACTGAAGGTCTTGGCTGCTCGTTGTCCCGCAGGAGACTGTGATGTCTGGTTCAACTCTAGTCGTGGAGCCTGCAATCAGGGAAAAGATTGGTGAACTCACAGAAAGTGTGCAGAACTTGAGCATGACATGAATTTGATTTGTCACATCGCCGCCCAAGCGATGTGGCCTTCCGTCACATGTAACGTGTACATGTAGTTTGCAGATAAACAGATCCTACTCCTAGCAAAATCTTCCTCATTTAACCAGTTCTAGCTACGTTTACCTGACATGCGGTAAGCGGAATGCGGATCGCGGAAACGGAACGCGGTAAACATTTCCGCATGTTCCATTTATCTGCGCGCGGTATCACTTCTGTTTTTGTAAGCGTGGCGCCGGTTTTGTCCGTCCCTGCCCAATCACGGTGCTCCGTAGTGCACGGATTTTTATTCCGGACGGAAAAATCGCTGCACCGAGTGATCGGTCATGCCGGTTTTTCTGCGTTCCGCAAACTGCTTACCGCGTGTCAGGTAAACGAACTTTAGTATCTCTAAAAAATATCATAACTTGTTGTTTCCGTGTTGCAGGTTTTTCCGGGTCAAGTGTGAATAGTTTGGCATGGGACAGCTACTCTCCCGATTTTGTGTTTGATCAGAAAGTCCGTTTAGTCCCTCCTCTTCTTGAGCCCATCCTAGTGCGTAGTACTGGTTCACTCTGCACCGAAAATTCCGAAGAGGCTGGGAAATTTGTCGACTACCATGACTGCAGAGAGTACGGGTGTATGCCGTGGGGGGACGGGAGCTTCGACGAAGAGGATTATTTGGACCTGTCAGATAACGGAACTCTCTATGGGAGCGCACACTCGTCGTCTTATATCAGTCTGGACAATTTCCGAAGTCGTTTTGAATTCTGTCCGCGAAATTTCAACGGAACGTGGAAAAGACACGGGAATGGGACCTGTGAACATGGACCTCGGCCACAGCGAAGTCGAAAATGGCATGGACGATTCGGATCAGGATATATTGACTATGAGAAGACCAATTTTCTGAACACACTGTCGTGGTGGAAAAATAGAGCTGACTGGGATAGCAGATCATTGCCGCGGAACAAGGCAAGGGTTGATGAAATCCCAAAATTGAAGGAAGTTCACCAGCCATGCCAGGGTACGGAAACTTTACCTGGCGAACAGGGATGTGCGCATGCTGGCGGTGGTAACGCCACAAAATCATCGGGAGAATGTGAGCTCGTCGAGTGGTGGAACACATGGGTTCAGGGTGAAACGAATCAGACGTCTTCGCGAAGGAAATCGTCTGAGGCGGTGAAACCTTGTTCTCACACTGATACATGTAAATGCTACAAGAAGAAGACAAGCGAAGCATGTGACCAATCTCAAGTTCCAACCATAGCGAAGGTTGCTAAAATACCCGATATCTCACCGAAGCAAAGTTTCATGCATTGGCTGAACACAATTGAGAATGCCAACTTCGACGTGACGGGGCTGCAAGGCGATGTGAAGACATGCGAATCAACGTCAGGTAGTTCTAGTTGTGGAATGCTTGCGTCAGGGGAAAATGTTGACAAATCCAAGCCACGTCCCGAGTTCCACTTGAGCAACAATTCACAGACGCCAACACTGAGCCGTCAGAACAAAGTCTATGGGACCTTCCTTGCCACTCGTTTTGGAAGATCGGCGATGAATGTTGAAAATCCTCTTAGTTTCACAAAGAAGGATGGTGTAACTCATCACTTAGTCCAAACGGTAAGCGATGTCATCATTCGACACGATCATTTAAGTGACGTTGATGGGGTTTACGAAACAAATTCTGCGAGAAGAAGCATGTCCTCATGCAGTGCGCCTCGATGGAAATCCAACATTCCTAACATGGCAATCCACTGTGGGAAACAGGACAGAGCGTATTACGGAGATGGTGAAGCCCACAAATATAACATAGTTCATCATGTGCTGGAATCGATGAAAGTGGACTCCGTTTCAGCAGAGTGCATCGAGAGAGCTGAAGCAACGGCGGACCGTGACATTGGTGTGTTCGAGGAAACTTCTTCGACAAAACGGAATCAAAAAGACAACCTTAAAATCGGAAGCAACAAAGAAAATGATGGTAAGCACAATAAAGCTGATACGAATGTACCGTCTGCCAGTCACGTCTGCATGGCCCGTCAGGAAGTCAATGAAACTCACAAACTCACAGCAGAGCGCATCGAGAGAGCTGAACCAACGGCAGACCGTCCTGACCGTAGCAGTGGTGTGCTCGAGGAACCTTACTCGGCCAAACGGATTCAAAAAGACAAAGACAAACTTAAAATTGGATGCAGCAAAGAAAATGATGATAAGCACAGTAAACCTGATGCGAATATCTCGTATGTCAGTGATATCTGCATGGATATCTGCATGGTTCAGGAAGTAAATGAAACTCACAAAAACGCGAAAGACATTCTTCCCGTCGGTGATAACCGAGGACACAGCGACAGCGAGTCTGAGTTATTTCGTACGAAAATCTTCAAGGCAGCCAAACAGGACGTCAAGGGTTCAAATAAAGAGCCAGCCGACAACATGCGAACTGTATCCACTGGTAATCAGGGCCTTTTGACTGAGACGGGAACAAAATCGGGTGGAAAAGAGAAAGAATCTGACGGAGGTATGTCATGTATGTCACCGGAACGCATCGGCAAAGAGAAGGAAACAGAAGCTTGTGTTAGCAAGGTTTCTTGGGGGACTTCACCGACAAAAGAAGACATAAGCCTATCAGATACATGTAGTATACTCAGTGAATCACTTGTACAGGAAGCCGTGGAGGAAAGGCGACTCAAAAGTCTGCAGACAGTAGGCCGACAATTACAGGAAAATGAAATTCGTCATGATGAAGCGTTTGTTACGGGAGTTGCGGAGGCGATAATCTCCCAGTCTAAGGGAGAGATCGAGGCCACGTGGCACGTGAGGTGGCCAACAGGAACGACGGACGGGTCACCCAAATCACCTGTGCATCTCATTCCCGGCCGTCACCACAGCGGAGGGGAACGATTGACCAAATTGCCTTCCCCAACGTCGTATCCACCTTTGCGGTCGAAAGACACGAAAAGCGATGACGAAACACTCGTATCCTCAATGGAAAGGAGTGTTTATGCAGGCGCAGACGGAAAGAAGTACCACAGCCACTTGTGGCAATCGTCTGTCTCACCAATCGCTGCTGGAATCGTTTCCATCGTTATATCACAAGCAGAAAAGGAACTCATGGACGAACGTCGGCGGGATGAGGTATTGAAGACGAGGGTCAGGCCGAATAAATCCAGTAAAGTTGTTCAACTGGTAAAGGATGATGACGAAATTTGGCAACAAAGAAGTGGTAAAGCAGCAGATGCTAATCATAATCAACCAATGGTGTCGCCCACAGATCATGAGAAATCTTGCACGGGGCTGCGAAATTATGCATCGCGAACAGCCAGATGCATTGCAAACTTTGCAAAATCATGGACGTTATCCCAGCGGTCTGATGCTCCGAGTGATGAATCTGCGTCGTCAGAGTTGGCGAACAACGAGATGAAATATACGGCAAAGACCAAGACAAAAGCAGTCGAGAACGAACAACGGCCACCTTCAGATAAAGACTCCGACCTGGAGTATGATACTGAAGGAGAACTATCTGACGTATCGGACGGTTCCTTTCAATCATATTTCTCAGACTCTGATTGGTCATCGGACACTTTCCATTCGAGTCGTGATTCGTTAGCTGTCGAGGACCGTTGCCCACGTAGGATGAAAGCTCAAAGCATCACGGATTACAGTGAGCGGTTGGCTGCGAACGTTGTCAAGTTGGCGACCAAGTCTGCTACGGATATCTTAGATTATGCTGAAAATATGGCTAAGAAAATGATGGACAAGGCGATGTATGACTGTTTGGGTGACGGGGAACATCTTATTGTGGACAAGAAGCCTACCAGGAGAGGTCTACCAGGAGAGGCTGTTCAGCAAAATATTCCACAAATGTCAGCGTGCACAGTTGACAAAGAAATTCAGGACTCAGAACACAGCACATATGCCCACGAACTTACTGAACAAAAAATCACTGACTCTGGGCAGGTCGTTGAGCAACTTGATGCTGGTGTTATGGACCATGGAGAGGGCAGCAGAGGCGCAGACCATGCTGTGGCACTCGCCCCAGATGATCACAAAAAAAGGAAAGAATTTCTTCAAGTTGATGTCAAAGACGACGAGATCTCGAAAGTAGGAACCACAAATCTGACGAAAGTGATCGATGGAGAGGAAGTGAACACATCTTATCCGCAGAGTCATAAAAAGTCCGTCTCACCTTCACTAACCTTGGAGAAATGCTACTTAGACACAATAATACCGGATGCTAAACGGACGTTGACAGAGGAGTCTGGAAGTCTGGTGCAGGGAGATGGAAATAAATCGCATCATCAAGTTCAGCACAAGGTCTCACAAACGAGTCATACTGAAAAAGATGCCTCAGGAGAGTTAGACGCCAGCGATGAGAAGAGCCATCTTCAACCGAAGAATTCCGAACTCCGAAAAGTGAGTCATGAAGAATATCAAGAGTGGGAATCCCCAATTCCAAAGATTAATCAGGGGGAGAATCAGAATGGGGCTCAAATCTCCAATACATGTTACCAGCAGAGTCACACTCAGGCGAATATATCCCAAAATATCAAAACAAGTCAAGCATGCCACAGCCATGAGATCGCAAAAGAAGAACCTGCGGAGAATCGTTTTCGGCGGGACTATTCCCGCATCAAAGAAAGGCTAACGATGATTTTTTCCAAGAAGGAGGGAGATGTTGTATCAGCCGAGGATGACGGATACAGTCAGGCAGGCGATAAGAGTCCCACAAATCTGGGCGTTTCACAGAACACAGGGGAAGAACCCGTAGAAGAATGTCTCAAGAAAGGTGATAGAAAGCGGGACTATTCCCCCATCAAAGAAAGGCTTACGATGATTTTTTCCAAGAAGAAAGAGAGCGATATTTTATCATCTGAAGGTGACGGATACAATCAGGCAGGCGTTTCACAGAACACAGGGGACGAACCCGTAGAAGAATGCCTCCCGAAAGATGATAGAAAGCGGGACTATTCCCCCATCAAAGAAAAGCTTACGATGATTTTTGCCAAGGAGAAGGAGGGAGATACTAGTATTATATCAGCCGAAGATGACGGATGCAGTCAGGCAGGCGATAAGAGTCGTACAATGCTGGGCGTTTCAGAGATCACAGGGGATGAGCCTGTAGAAGAATGCCTCAAGAAAGATGATAGAAAGAGGGAGTCTGATGAAATGGAGCCTTTCACAAATGAAGGTAGTCCCATATGTCCGGAAGAACCGTCAATCATTGACGAGCTGAACTTGGCAGATAACACAGCGTCAACCTGCGAGAGACAGGTCAGGGTTGAGAAAACGTCGACACCCGAGTCATCATACGATGAGACCACGCGGAGAGAGCCAACATGTACACTGGATACTTCGTCACCGTTAGCTACGAGAACCCTGTCGGGGAGTGCAAGTGACACGGACCAATCGACTGGTTCCCTTAGTGATATTTCGCTGTTTAGCTGCAGTTATCACGAAGGAAGTTCGAGCTCCCTCTCTTCTCTAGACGATCAAACCAAAGATGAAGTCCGACGATGGGCAACATTATTGAAAGGAGAGGAGGACGAGGAGGACATTGACAGTGGTGCAATCGCTGTTTTAAGCGCCAGCTTTTTTTCGTTGGACGGCGAGGACGATCATTTCGTAGAAGACTTCACAGATTCAAGGCCCGTGAATTATCTAAACGGGAGCACACCAAGTGATCCAAATGTGAGGAAAATTACGGCAGAAGAAAGTTTCGACTCTCCTGGACTACCTTCACATCTGAACACCACTGGAAGTAAAACCACTGACGAAGAAATCACAGCTGAATCCAAAAATGCGTCATCGCAGCGAATTGGCGAACAATGTGGCAGAGGAAGTGAGACGGTTGGGTGTTTTGAGGAGGTCAATACAGCGGTCCAAAGAAACATACATGTAGTAAGTCAGTCAGTGATGGATGGCGGGAAGTACGAAGACACGGCAAGCTGTTCTGAGGACTCTAGAATGCCTCGTAACTTTAACGACGACCAGAAGGTGTCCCGGGAGTCAAAAGAGCTTTCGCGAGATCACGGCGACGAGGAAGATAATCTGATGGCTCAGACCTCTTCAATTAAATTGTATCCGTCATTACAACAGATAAAGCCAAGAAAATCGTGGGAATTGGTCAACCTTGACAAGGACAAAAATTCTGAAATGGTACAAACGTCTTCCACAGAGACGTACCCACCGCTGGAATGTATCAAATCGAGGGAGTCATGGGAAATGAAAAACTTCGATACCGGTAGTACTGAGAAAAGGACTGGAACTACCTCCACTGATGTGTCGTCCAGTGGTAGAGAGGCGATAGCGGCAAAAGATGAAGGGGTGAACTTCAACGAGAAAATGAACATGATGAACGCTCCAGAATGGAGATCGCCAACATTTTTCGTCACTGCTGTGGGTAACAAGAACTCGAAGACAGCCGACAAAGAAAGTGTGCATACGCCGAAAACAAACATGCTGTCTCCTTCCAAAAAAGCGGCTCCTAGCCCGCCAGAAAAACGAACCACGAACAGTGTAAAAAAAGTCACGTCGAGCAGGTCGATGGGTATTCCAACTGTTACAGCAAGGAGTGTGAAAACGAAACAGCCAGGCGCAATAAGCAGTCCAGAAACGAAACAGCCATCAGCCAAAAACAGTGTGAAGACAAAACGAGGCGCGAATAATAGTGCGAACACGCAACAGCCATGCGCAAAAACGACTGTGCCGTCCACACCGGAAACAGGGAATGGCATTATGAAAACAGCAAATAAGGGGAACGAGGTTCCGAGTGGCCAGTGGTCTGTTGAGACTAAACCAAACCTGAAGAAAACGAAAGGGACGTCGCCGGGGACAATTTCTCCGAAGAAGGCAATAAAAACGCCATCTCAAGAATTGAGGGACAGTAAACAAAACCTGAAGAACACGAAGGGAACGACGGGGACGAATTCTTCGAAGAAGGCAATAAAAACGTCATCTCAAGAATCGGCGGATAAGAAGGTCAGAGTTACAACACCGAGTCGTAGTGGGAAAGAGGCGGTTAGCGTTGAAAAGAAAGTGATGAGACCAAGAACGACAAAAATTACTGCAAAACGTATGCCTGAGGCCGACGTATCAGTC
This sequence comes from Notospermus geniculatus, assembly GCA_002633025.1. Taxonomy (NCBI): domain Eukaryota; kingdom Metazoa; phylum Nemertea; class Pilidiophora; order Heteronemertea; family Lineidae; genus Notospermus; species Notospermus geniculatus. The sequence continues at coordinate 11,111 of NMRB01005694.1, forward strand.
CCAGAGAGAAACAGTTTGAAGATGCCAATGGCAGAAAATTCGAGGCATGAAAATAGCGAATTTTCAACCGTTCGACAAGGTAGCGGAAAGTCGATTGGCATGAAGAAACTGATGACACCAACAACGACGAAGGAAGAGCTCGAAATGAAAAAATCTGGAATCGTCGGAGTGACGAGCGAAGGTAGTCTCAGTGGGACAGAGGAGATGCAGGAAGTTTCACCAACAATGGGTGCAGTAATGAAATTAACAAATGAGACAAACGGCGGCGCGTCCGCATCGAGGAATAAAGTCGCACGAAGGGCGATCCTTTCTCGACCTTCATCGAAAGTTGAAATCGCACAAATAGCAGGAAAACTTGCTCGTAAAACAAGGAACGACATTGATTCAAAAGAGGGAGATGTTAAAATCACCCCAACTCGACCACGAATTCGCAACATACCGTTCGTCAGAAAACCATCCACAGAAGGCATTCGTTATCCCGCGGATATCACGCCGAAACGCCCTGTACGACGTCCAGAATTGAAGAATATTCGCAAGTTAAACGCTTCAGAAGCGTATCCGGTGGAAACAATTGAGAATGCCATCAGACTGTGCGGAAGTAAAACTTCCTCATCAGGTTCGGAAGGATCTTATACAAAAATGAGTGATAGAAAGGAAAAGTTCAAAGCTGTGCTGAAGCATTTTCAACGCCAATAACGAATGACGTTGAGTGCTAAACATACAATGATAGCTAAATCTCTGTTTGACTTGGACAGCAGTGCTCCAGAATTATCCGCACCGTCATGGTGATAGAAACAGAGGTTGTCCACACTCTGCAATATTTCCGATTCAGGAGAGTGAAGTACACATGTATGAGTAAATATACAAGGTGAACGATTTCAGAGCTGTACGTGTACGTGTACGTGTACGTGTACTGGTATTTGTGGAACAAGAGGTTTGCTCAGGAGATCCCAGGATTAGTAACCTTTACTTGACGAATCGTTTCATACAATACATACAAGCAGTTTGCTTGACGTTCATCAGATGGAAAAATATACAGAAGTTCAAGAAATTGGAAGTCCACGTTTATTTTTTGTTAGAAACAGGCGATCACGGCGTGCGACACAGCCCAAACAAAAATCCAAGTTATTGCAGGGTGCGAAGACCCATGAGTTGTTAAGCGTCTTTTATGGCATGTCGTCCGTCGTCGTCGTCGTCGTCCGTCGTTGCGAACAGTAAGCCGCTTGGTGTAGGTACCCTATGGTAAAACCTGCATGTATCTCGCGCCCAAAATTTGGCGCTGCTGGTTGTACACTCTGGCCTGTAGGGGACGCTTTTGTGAAAACCTTTTTTTGGCCATATCTCCTGGAACGCTGCAACATGTAGCAAGAACCACGAAACTTTTATGTTGGCAAGTCAAAACGGCTACTGCGCATGCGTGCGCTAACGAGAAATCGCCATGACGATGAACTAGTTACAACCGATCTATAGAAAGAGAGGAAGAATTCCCACAAGAGCACCGGAGCCACCATTCGTAACACTTCGGGTCTTTCCGTCATTCTTCGGAAAAGACCCTCGTTAGTCATACAGTCATGCGCAGAGCGATTCTGGTCGTGATCACGACCACAATTGTTCAGTAACTCTCTTCGTGGCATCGACCAAATGGGTTTGGCGTTCGCGTTGGGGTTTCGCGTCTTTTCGAAAAATATAGTTTTCGCAAAGCCCCCGAAACGCCAACGCAAACGTCTATGCTTTTGTTCGTGATTGGTGTATTTCCTGGGTCAAATGTAGGTCACCTTCTATCTGCATTCCGGTTCGTCAGTCGTATTGAGAATTGAATAAATTTAATTAATAATTTACATAAAATTTCCAAGTGACGTCACTGCCTGAATTCCTCCACAAATGGCGGCCAATACTGGTCCTACCAAACAAGCCACGCCCGACTGCAGCGCGCAGGTTCGTAGGATCAGGTACTAGTCTACATTACAGTTAAACATTTGCCACTCAAGATTCCTTTGAAAGAGACACACCGCAGCATCTTTTTAATGCTATTTTTGCTTCACGGCAATTTTGTTTACACCACCTCCGAAGGAAAAAAACAAAAAAATGATACCAAAATAAACAGAATCCGCAATGTCAAAGAACCACTTTCCGCGCGGCGATGAGCGGTATTCCAAAATTTCACTCAGTCGACCCGTACAGGTATGAACAGCGCCACGACATATCAGCCGTGGTATTTGGCGGCACCAAATGTAACTGCTAAATCGCTGTACGAAAGCGAGGCAGTGAAGTAGGCGTAGCAGACGCTATAAAACTCACTAATGAGGAACCGGACGAACTAACGTCACGACGTGGCGCTGCGATCGATGAGACCGAAGTTTCTTTTTTCAACGTGATTTCCAGTCATTTCCATTAACTTCTGGCGTGAAATAAACCCTATTTTTTCGGTCGCATGACAGTAAAATTTACACCATCTTGTCGCGGATGAAAATTTCTGCAATTTCCTTGCTTTTTTCCTTAAAATAAAGAATTAGGATGGCGATAACGGCAACGTCTTTATCGCATTTTTCCTGTAAAAAAATGTACAGCTGATTTTTTCATGACGCAACGTCAACGCATAAAACGACGTCAATGACGTCGGTTCGGTCACATCGATCGCTGCGCCGGCCTGTCGGGATAAACGGACGCGGGTTCCTCGTTATGCACTATTAGTCAGACGTTTCAAGGTGGCGTGATGTTTACATGTTGATTGAAGTTTCTCTGCGAAAGTTGACGAATATTTCATGGAACGGTGCAGTTTTGACAAAGTTATCGATCGAAAGGTACATCCTTGTGTTTTTTGCTTTTCTCGAAAACAGCCGTACGTGTACTTAGAATAGTAGGCCCCTATTTGGAAACTTCTGAGTAGGTCGTTCGGTTGGTATAAGCGTGTATGCACGCACGTCTGAGGGTTTGAAAATCACCCCGAAACACAACGACATTTTCAAGAAATCTCCCTCGCTTTATCCATTGTCTAACCTGGCCGTTCCATGGGCTCCGACGGTGGCGCTGACTCAATCTTGTCACTAGAGGGCGTTTTATGGCGGCCAAAAAACAGCAATATTGCGTAGAAATTCGGCAGTGTGTTCACTTTGAGCGCTGACTGACGATTCGTGTCGAATCGTCAGACAGCGCCACTTCGGACACCAAAGGAACCAGGTTAACAATCGTCTTCGAGATCCGAACAGCTGGAAAGCCGCGAATATAACGCAATTCGGTATACATCGACAATCTCCGGCTGGTATCGGCAGGTCGGCACGACAAGCAGGGCCGCTGTGAGAATCGTTACCTACTGCTGTTGAAACTGCGTACAAAAAGGTGGAATACCATGCCGAAGTATGAAATTATCACAGGTTGAGGATCGATAATTTCTTCATCCATTAAGGGGGCGGTAGCCATAAGGAAGCGCACTGCAAATGGCGACTGAAAACAATTCATATTTTCTTCAAGCAAATAGGTAGCATCGATTTCATGTATTTCTATGAAATTGCTACTCTTGTTCTACACATCTGAATTGTAAACGATGTGCTTTCATCTTTCATTAATCAGCTAATTAAGCAAACAATGAGACCCCCCATTTGACTTTTTCGTCATAGATTTCTCGGCAACAACGCGACTGGGACCTGGCGTTTTATCACCAAATGTTGGGGAATACATATGTGCAGGTGCCGACGTTGAGATAATTTGCAAATTCTAATTCTTAGTAATGATAATTATGTAATTTGTGCCAAAAATTGGTCAAAAATGAACTTTTTGAATATCTCCCGAATCCTGTTGAATAGTGAAAAAATCTCAACGTCGCGCCCTGCGCACAAATATACTGCTGCCAAATGAAAAGAAACCACTGAAGTGCGATGCCTGATGGACGAGAAAAGTCTTCCCAAAATTTTCATATTTTGGCCTAAACACGCCTACGCTTTTCGAAATACGCGGGCTATTAAAGTAACCTCCTTATTGTCATTAAAATAGGCCTATGCGCACGGACGCACCGGGTGTACAAAAGCATTGTGCTGGACAATATTTTTGAAAGAGTGTAGGTTTTGGCAACGAACCATGATCAGCTTGTCCTTGACGCCTAATTTTATTAACAATACATGGTTATTCATAAATAAGACGGTTCAACCTTCGACCGCCGCACTAAAACGGCGCTGTATGTTTCCACTACCGCCCCCTTAAGTTTAGCTGGTTTTATGCAGGTAATAAAAAAAACACGCGAGTGTGATTTCCAAGTGTGCAGAACACATGAGTGATGGCCTTTGGCCGGGAAAACCCCGAGACCGCAGGTCGAGGGATTTTCCCGGCCAAAGGCCATCACGAGTATTTATGTAGTTATGACGATGTTTTTAAAGCTGAACTGCATGAACAAAAAGCCCTCATGCGACGAGCAAGAGAATTGCAAACGCCCTGCAAACCCCTCAAACGAAGGCTCAGAACATGATAGACCCCACGAGGCCAGGAGGGCGCCACCGTATTTGTCTTCGAACTGTCGAGGTGTCAACATCCTCTAGTGAGCTCCTGCTGAACACCTTTTTTGATAGAAAAAAACTCGACCCCGCCGGGAATCGAACCCACGCTCTGTTATGTTTGTTCCACTGCCTTGCCCATTCGGCCACCCAACGTGTTGGTGGGCTCCCCATGTTATCTCGTATTTGTAGTATTATTACGTAAGTCGAAGGCCTACGTCTATGACAAACACAAATCATGTCCCTGGCAGCTGGCTCGTTGGCCGAGTGGATAGCGTGGTGGATTACAAATCAGAAGGTTGACGGTCTAAATGGATATAATTTTTTTCTCTGTGAGTAGTGTGAGAGGCATCCGGAGATGTTGACAGCTCTGTTGCCCGAAGGCAAATAAAGTGGCGCCCTCCCGGCCTTGTGGGGTCTACCATCATGTTCTAAGCCTTCGTTTGAGGTGTTCGCAGGGCGTTTGCAATTCTCATGCTCGTGGGGGCTTTTTGTTCATGCAGTTCAGCTTTAACAACCCTCGATTCCAAAGTTAACGATCTGTGCGAGGACGAAATTTCTGAAATGATTTCTTTTCACTCGTTTGCATTATTCCAAAATAAATGACACTAATGGAAAGCTCCATGTCTTAGCTAAATACTGATACATGGTTTATGTGGTTGAATTTGAACGGTCTTCTCGATAAACGCCCTTTGGAGCGAGGTCCGATTTCTTGAATGAGGTTCGCGAGGAGCCTCGTCGAGGTTCGCCTATTTTCCCGCGCGCAAAATAAATCGAGCGGAGAAAAGCACCTTTGCGGGTCGACTGGACTTTTGGTAGTAGGCCCTAAAATGGAAATTCTACTAGGCCTACATGTTATTCGACAAACAGATGAAACTTCAGCCACTCACGCCTTCTTTGAGAAACAGCCACAGCCACAGCACCGCTTCAACACGGTTTTTGCGTCACGGCGAAATTTCTTCCCTCCCCCGAGAAAATATATGTAAAAATTTATGCCAAAATTAAGTATCCATATCTCTGAACAAATCCAATATCCAAGCCAAAAGCGAGCTTTCGAGTAGGCGCTACTTGGGTCGGGCTGTCCCATCGACAATTCGTAAATTCTCATCGGCAACGAACAAAGAAGATACGCCAATGACGTCATCAACAACATGGCGGTCAGGTTTGTCTCCCGAGCCTTTTCCTTGTTTTTCTTGTGATCCGTTTTCATTTTCTTGCGTTGTTCCTTGGCCCTGCTGACTCCGATTAAGATAATAATATTGCAGGTTGAAATGGTGGAAAATGGAATGATGGTCCCGAGAATAAGGATGTAGGTAATATAGAACGTTTCGTACCACCTTGCTTGCGGAAAGTTTCGTACTAGAGCCCCGTTTGGTGGATCTGGTGTGGATAATACGAAGAATGCCTGTAAGTGGAGCAGCATTTCCAACACGAAAGTTGTGACGGTGATTTTTTTGGCCCTTTTCGCTGTGCAGATTGTCGCTGCTTTCATTGGATACATCACCGCAATGGCTCGATCGATACTCATTTCGGCGAGAATTAATCCCGAGGTGATGGCGCAACTTTCAGTCCCGTACCAGATAATGCTGAAGAAAAATTTTGAGGAATAATTGGGCCTAGTCATCTTTCGGCTCTGTCAGTAGGCCTATGCCGCCATCGCCATTTAGATTGATCAAATTTGCTTTCAGTTTGACTCACCAGTAAGCCTATTTCGTCATGTAGTGTCCATCGTCTGTCGTCGTCCGTCGTTAGAATATAGGGGTACATTTTGTAACCGCTAGCTAGAGACATGAAACATCGTACACATGTACATGTACATCTAGGTCACAATAACTCAGACACTAAATTTCGGTCCGATCTGATTCCTGGTTGGCCGCCAGGTGGCCAAAAGCAAAAACACTAAAAGTGCAATAACTCCTGAAGTAATGGTCGGATCGTCTCCAAATTTTTATCGTAGGTACATCTGATAAGGATACAAGAAATAAATTACGGGGTTTTGATTTGACCTACTTTTCAAGGTCAAGGAGGTCAAAGTTCGAAATGTCACTGTTGGGTGGCACGTTTCGTGGCTATTTTGCCTGGAGTGTTGAAATTAAGGGCGGTTTACACTAGGTTGCACCAAGTTGCAAGTTGCGGCAACTTGCAACTTGTTGCAAACTACCTGGGACGGTTTACACACAGAAAAATCGATGCAACATCCAGCGTGATCGAATTGCAACAAGTTGCATGCCCGTTTACACATGCAACTTTTATGAAACCTTTTGGTTTCATCAGGTTTATGCAACAAGTTGCATATGAAAAGTTGCATGTGTAAACGGGCCTTTAGGGGCATAAAGCATCTTAAGTGTAAAATTCCCCTTATCTTTTGTTTGGAACAATAGTTTAAGGGAAATTTTACGCGTAAGATGTTTTATGCATACACCCTCTGGTGTGATGATGATGTATCTCGGTACATGTACCCTCTCTATGTGTACGACAAATTTTGGCCCAAACGGACTTCACATATGGCCGCCAGAAAACTGGATTTAAGCCAATAGCCTATTGATGCCATGTGCATATTATGTCACACAGGTGAGCACATGTTCCCTGGACCATTTCATTTCACTGATGGCTGAGGCTAAACGTAAACCGGCTAATTTCATTCTGTTCACATTCTGCGAAAGATCCAGGGGTGAAGCCATTACACAGTAAAAGAGTGAAAGTTGATGTTCATTTTCTCTTTCAGCATCTCTTTCCTACATTCTTTTACAGGGAGGCTATAAGGCGTTTTCATAGAAATACGGTCTACGGACACGCGCGCGAACAAAGGTTTCATGGTCGTGAACGGCCATTGTTCGCCCGCGTGGCCGTATACAGTATACCTAAAGGCCGGTTTACACTAGGTTGCACCAAGTTGCAAGTTGCAGCAACTTGCAACTTGTTGCAAACTACCTGGGACGGTTAAAGGCCCGTTTA
>NMRB01005696.1:0-18506 GCA_002633025.1 Notospermus geniculatus
CAATCAAGCATGACTGGTACCAAAAAATGCAGGAAGAGTTGCTGCATATAAGTACATGTACAAGCAAAAATATATTGTATATGTTGGTACACAATAAAACAATGGGTCTTTAAAAAGTGTCTAGTTTTTTTTGACTGACTGTGTAGTTTGTGTGATGTCAATTATCAGATGCATTATTAGTGAGGTTTCGCAAATCTGACGAAATACGAAGTACGAAATACGAAATTGAACTTCATTTCCATAACGTAATGTATCTCAGGAGATGGTTGGTTCCACAAATACCGCCTGCTGCAAGAGCGTTAGACCGATAGAGTTCGGTGCTATTTTTTTTAAACTTTGAAATTCATCTTTCGTTTCCATTTCGTAGATACGAAGTTTAAATTTTAAAATTCAAGATGCACCATAACTCTCTCGGTCTTACATGATATGCTAAAAGACGCACTGGCAGCAGGGACATTTGTGGTACCAACCATCTCCAGAAATACATTACGTCATGGAGTTGAAGTCCAATTTCGTATTTCGTATACTTCGTGATGTTTCGCCAGATTTCCGAAACCTCACTATTATCCGAAGATCTTGGACCGTATGCATACAAATGAAGCATTTACTTCTAGCAAAAGCCAAAAGTAAAAGCAGTTGCTTGAAGCCAAAAGTAAAAGTAAAAGCAATTACTTGGTTTCAGATGCATAATCGTTTACTTCTACTTCAAAGCAAATGCTTATACATGTACTTGCAAGCATTTGCTTGTTTACCAAAGGGTCTACAGTTGGAGCAATTGCTCAGTATTATGTATATGAATTCTAGCATTTGCTAGAAAGGAGCAAGTACATGTAATTGCTTTTTAGCAAAAGCATTTACTTTGGGTTTTATGCATACGGTTGGGAGTAATTGCTTCAATTTTCAAGTAAAAAGCATTTGCCTTTTTTTATGCATATGGACGATTGTGTCGGGATTGAGTACGACTTTTTTTGACATGGAAGTGGAGATATTTGTAATTCATTAGCGCACATGTTAATGCTTTCTACGCTTTTAAATGAAGTTCAAGTTTGTGCTACTAGGGGTTTTAAAGCCCAACAGTATGCGTTAGGTTTTGTATCTCACGACGGCCGACGCAACCTTTGACCTTTAGGCAACGTGGTATATGCATGCTCGATAAGACTGTTCAAATCTATCTACATTTGAATGATCTAAGTCACCAATTAGGTATTGGAAGTGTTGCTACACATAAAAGAATGAGTTGAAGCATGTTACCTTACCTGATGAAGGGTTAGTCACGATATAACAGCTCGTTGAACTTCTCAAGTGATGAAGGTATGGCGGCCATTTTTATTTCGACATGGTATCAGTCCAGCCTCGCTATTACCACTGGCTCTATACAGGCTGGACTGGAGACCAGTCTTATCAAGGTGGGGAGGGAGAAAGAGTCACCTAATGCATACTGTTGGGCTTTAAACGTACCGGCTGTGCTGGTGAAAGAAATCAACCGCGAGTTATCATGGCCATCACGTCTGCTATTTACTTTGTTGAGATATGTTCTCAGCGCAAGCGTTCCATTCCTACGGGAATACAATGTATACTCTTCTTGGCATCATGGCCACATTTATTGTCATCAGAATGTTTCGTCTTCAGCCTGGGACACGAGTTAAAGAGCTCTAACCAACATCATATCGTAATGGTTGCTATCATATCGCCAAACTCTTTCAAGTGAACAGGATTTATTCTCTGACGTGACATTTGCGAGTCGACTATGCTCAGAGCAAGAATTGTCGGCTTTTGGGCCGATTTAAAGCAAATGGCTCGAGCGGTTTGTTGTGGTTCCATGACAGTCGGTCTATTCTCTCGGGGATTGTGACCATGCCCAGTGAAGGCGAATTTCCGAACGATATTTGCGCTTCCTTGGGGAAAGGTACGGTACTACTGTGGCGTTGCAATCGTGAAATATTCCACTTATAGCCAATCAGCATGTGGGTCTGGCAAGAAAACGAAATGCATGCCGGGAGTTAGTCGCTCACTTCGGCCAGGCTCGAGGAAGCCTTGGCAACTTGCCAATACCTTTCCGAACGCTCTCGCGCCTCCCCCGAGGAGCCCGGGGAAGCTTTCCGAACGAGACCATGGCGATTTAGTATCACGTGACACCAACCCGCGGCCATCTTTGTTCCAGTTGCTGTCATGGCGACATACGTATTTGTTACGTTTTGGACAAGGTGATCACTGGGAAACGCTCATCAAAACATATCCTGATCAACATGTTACATCCACTGCCAAGATCAACTTCTCAAACATCCAATCGATATTTTATTTGTATAGATCCCTTCCTAAATAGAATCTTTTACAAGCTATTATCGACAGTGATATGTTTCATGATCAACTTTGATACATCCGAGGCACGTTAAGGAGTCGTGTTTGTGTGAACCATCAGACCTGCTGGCGAACAATGGAAAAACGCGATCAATCAACCTTTCGTTCATTGCATACTAGCGGGGATTTGGTTTCGTTTGTAGAGAAAACTATGGAATAAAACCAGATGAAAGACAATCGTTAAAGGGATACTCCACTCATTGTGTAAAATTTTGAATTTTTGAAATATCGTTAATACATTCAAATCTACTGATATCTGCAACATGTCATATTTTTTTAAATCAGGAAACTCATCATTTTAAGTATTTTAATTGGATCCCAAGGGGACCATTGCACAGCACTCATGATGTCCAGTGCTCAATGCATATTTATGAAGGTACAACGTCAACCAATAGGCCTAGGCAGTCACAGTATTACCTCATTCACTACAAAGTTCGTCAGCCTATTGACACTAGTGACATCACAACTCATGGCAATAATCTACATGGATTGATAAAAATTCAAAAGTTTACAATGACTGGAGTCTCCCTTTAAAAGAGGAATGCTCAACACTAGCCCTGGTTGCACCTATCTAAAATCCCCGTGCTTTTTGAGACACGGGTTTTTTCCCGAACCAGAAAAAACACGGCGTTGACACGGCGAGCGTATTAAAGGCCTGTTCACACCAAAACCGCGCCGCGGGCCGCGACGGCGAAAATCGACGCGCGTTCACCGCCGGGAAAATAAGTTCAATGGATTTTCAAAGACGCGCGGCGGCGAGCGAGCGTCGTTTTTTGCCGGGTGTCTTTGGTGTGACCCTTTTATTGAAAATCACACTACATAAAATACCCGTGTCTAAAATAGCCCCGGCGTTGCCCCTTCGAGCTCGCTGGGGCTAATAAACACGGGGATTTCAGACACGGGTCTGTTTAGACTCGGCGATTTTTACAGTAGGTGTAACCGCAAAATCCCCCGGGGAAAGCACGGGGATTTACATGTATGTAGTGCAACCACTGCTACTAATGCCCGTGTCACACGGTCATAGTTTAGTTGTAGAAAGGGTTAGGTACTGTACTTTTCAATATGGTTTACGTTGTCCCAAACGTAAGCGTTAAAATCCATAACGCGCCTAATAACACAGGGAGAATGAAAAATGAGAGTGTCAAAAGATCAATTGCCATAAGTGATATTTTCTGATCTGATCAGTTGTTAGTCATCTGTTCATCTAATAATTGATTTATTTATCAAAAGTCTTTGCATTAATTGGAAATCGTTGTTGATTTTCTGACACGGCCGATGATAAAGTAAAACATGTCACATTTATTTTTGATGAGGAGAGAGAGTCAGCAAACTCCAGTCACGTTTTCCTTCAATTATTCAATTTAGCTGCGCTGTAACCCAAAATAAATATGTCGTACGTTGTGGGCGGGCGTCGTGTGCGGTGCACATGACTCTTGCTTCACCATCCTTTGGTCCCGTTTTTTTTTATATATGCCGACAAATTAGGCTCAAATCTCCCTTTGAAGTTCTAACACAAGACCAAGCAATGAGGGCCATAAAAAAGATACAGACTTGGAACGAGGAAAAACCACTTCCTGCCTTCACGAATGGCCTTTTTTACTATTTATTTACTATTAGATTCTTCAATGCTACATTGTAGAGAATGTATTCAGCGGTGACATAACCGAACTGTAGACCTTTCCAAAAAAAGATGCTGACCTAGCCGTTCTCCCACATGACGTCGTGGCCATTCATTGTCCAAGCATGATATAACACTACCAAACACAGACAGTTATTGTGCCCATGGCCCGCTTGACCAACTTAGCCAATCTCGTACCCAGAGTTCAATGCCACATTAAACTCTGGAAAGGGCTAGACCGGTACTACTTTTCCACAGTGCAAATGCATTGTTGGTGGCGGATGAATTTCTGACCGTTGCACAGCGAATTGCGTAGGGATTCGAAAGAGTTCGTTCTTTTTTCCATAATAAAACATCGAATACCCAACGGAATGTTAAAATAGTAGTAATTTTACAAATACTGGAACAAATTCTAATTCTCGGTTTGATTATTTTATCAAATAATTTGTAAAATCGATGAGCACAAGAATCTTGTGCTGGGTTCCAGCCCTTTTCAGAGGTCTTAGCCAAGGAACGATGGTGGCGACCTCTTCAGATTGCAACTTAGCGTTGGGGGCCGTCATCTTGAAATCATGTGAACGGAGGACGCGTTTTAATTGGCCACCTGAATTTCTGCCCTCGGCACACTCAAGTAGCGCGCACACGGTGAGTTTTTCGCCTCGCGAGGCGAAAAATATCCGACATGTTTGATATTCGCCTCAAGGCCTTGCGAGGCAGAAAACTCACCGAAAAATACGCACACACTGAGCTATCTGCTGAGCAAACGGTTTCGACTGACTTTTTGCTCAGCAGATAGCTCCAATGTGCGGCAGGCTTTACTATCAAATGCTTCAGAGGCCGATAAATAGATGCAAATGTTGGAATGTGGTTGCCATTAGTTTGTTGCGTGTGGAGCCAAACGTGACCGCGACAGCCGACAGCTGGGCAGATGATGATACACTCATTATTTTAACCTATGTTAATTCAATAACCTCAGTTAAAAGTGCTTTTTGATCGTCTGAAAATGCAATTGTCCCTTGATAAAGAAAATTAGCCATTGTCAATTTTAGCATGTCTCAATGTTAATTTGAGCATGACCAAAATGCCGACCATTCCACGGAATACGGTAATGGTGAGAAATTCAGCGTCTCATCCAATCTCGTACCCAGGGATTTAGTTACGCTTGGCCGAGGTTGGATGTCGCTCCACCAATCTCTGGAGACTGCAACGGACTACTTTGGGGTTTCCAAGACGTCAGTGTTACCAATCTCCAACGCAGAGGTCAGACGGTTTCACCTTACTGACTCTGCCTTCAAACGTCGGTGCCCCGTACTTCTTTTCGCGTAGGAATGACGTCATTTAAGATGGCTGCCTCCTTGTTGCACGTGGTTATGTTTACACTCACAAAATCAAATGTGATCAAATTCGACGAAGCTGATTGGTCCATCGATTTGGTTGCTTCTAAAATAGAAACTATTTATGCCGGAACGACCAAACCGAAGCACGGCCATACGTGTAATCCGCCGCAAAAAAGTGCAACACAAAATAATGAACAAATGTTTAAAAATCATGGTGTGTTTGGTGTTTTGGTACACTTCTAAACTTGACAGTACGATTATGATTTTATTGGGGTGGAAAACTAGCTGTAGATCAGTTTTTCTTCATTATGCTCTTTCCGAGCAGAAGTGATGAGGGCGTTTGAAGCCAGTGGTACAAGTGGAGCAAACCGAAAACGCGGAACGCCGTACCGCTGGGCTAGCGAGTTTGCAGTGTTACATGTACACACGGCGCATGAACCAGGGCTTACTAAAGGTGACCTTGGAAGGCCGCCATTATTGACAAACCCTAGAAGGGATTCATTGTGACGTATCAAACCCTTGGTCTACTGCCAGCATTCCCGCTGTATGTGGTTGAAAGTTTTAAACACCAGAATTTATGAGGTTAAAAGTGCTGTGTTGAGAATTATTGAGGAGAATGAGATGATTTCTGATGACAGAACCGTGCAAACGTGAGTCATGGTGGCTCCGCGGGGTATTTTTTGGCTCTAATGAAAATTTAATTTAGAATTTCATTCCTGCTCCCCTCTCTCTGATGTCAATTACATATATGTAGTATGTCACTTTCAGTTAACGGGGTCAAAGTGACAGCGGACATGACGTTTACAACGGGATTTTATCCCTTGGTGTTAAATCTCAAAGATCAAGATGTCCTTTGCGGATTAATCCGAGGTGTTTTGCGAAATTAACCCAAGCTATGGGGATTAACGTGGCCTTGGTCTATCCTTACCTGACGTGATGTACATAAAATAGGCCCTTCAACTCACCCTTCATCTCATTACTTTGTTTGTGGCTGTGAACTTCGACACCGATGTATGATGAGGAATGGACGAGAAAATATTCAACGCATATCTTAATACCGGTTGTTAATCCTCGTGTAAAACAGGTGTTAATCCTCGTGTAAGACGGTGTAATCTTGTAAGACGGTGTAATCCTCGTGCAAGACGGTGTAATCCTCGTGTAAGACGGTGTAATCCTCTTGTAAGACGTGTAATCCTCGTGCAAGACGGTGTAATCCTCGTGTAAAACGGCGTTAATCCTCGTGTAAAACAGGTAAAAGTTAAAGTTAATGTTAAAGTTTGGGTTTATAGTCTGATATCAACAACGGTAGAGGTGTCATCCGACTTTACACTTTAACCCCAGTCTATCCTGAAACCTTTCAGTAGAACTCAGATGAGCTGCTCATTCAGCGCTACAATCTGAGCATTTCCGACGGGTGCCCATTTATACACCTGGGTGGAGAGCTGTCTCGACAGCTCGTTCGGCTAGGCTTTTCCGTATCAAATCGCAGGTCCCGGGTTCGAATCCCGTCGGGGGGATTTTTTCACAGTTTTTTCGTCTCGTGTTTTTCTTTTGGCCTTTTCATTTCACTGAAAATACTCTAAATTCAATGAACAAAATTTCTCGGGGTGACATTTCGCTCTACTGCCTCCATTCTGGGCAACATTTTTATATTACGCTTATGCTGCTTTCTCCTGTGGATAGGACTGTTAATCACTGGTTGTCATGTGTGTTTATATGCCAATACACGGCTGCTGAAGCCTGGGGGAATGAGGCAAACTGAAGAGGTCGCCACCATCGTTCCTTGGCTCCGACCTCTGAAAAGGGCTGGAACCCAGCACAAGATTCTTGTGCTCATCGATTTTACAAATTATTTGATAAAATAATCATACCAAAAATTAGAACTTGTTCAAGTATTTGTAAAAATACTACTATTTTGACATTCCGTTGGGTATTCAATGTTTTATAAAGGAACAAAATACGAACTCTTTCGAATCCCTACGCAATTGACTGTGCAACGGTCAGAAATTCATCCGCCTTGAACAATGCATTTGCATTGTGCAAAAGTAGTACCGGTCTAGCCCTTTCCAGACTTTAATGTGGCATTGAACTCTGGGTACGAGATTGGGAATGAGGCTGAGTGCCACCCCTGAAATCACCTTGTGAACCCTGTCGCCGCCAGGCTTGTTGTAGTTAGTCTTATTGCCGCTAGGTGGCTCCCTTTATACGTCGGCAGTCAAATAACGCATTTGAGATCCAATACCGTGCTNTAATGAACGATAATCTTTTAAAGGAAAACGTTACTTATTAACATTTCAACAGTACGGTAATTCATATTGCGTACCATGCCACGCGTATGTCGGTAATGTTGGTGTGCATATGTACAATGTACATACTGCGAAGAAGGTTAGCCCCTTTACATATGTTCCACTTTCGTTCGCTTGTTGTTAAAGAATTCTGAACAAAATAATTATTATAAACTAGTAAATTATTAACAACCAACACTGAAAAGATGTTAACTTTCTTTATATAGTAGGCCTACAACTCGCAGTGATGATCAACAAAGCCATCACGAAATTTACCCAAGCATTGTATATACTGTACAATCGGATTTGTAACGTCACTTTGGTAGACCAGCCCACTTCATGACTATGATGGTCACGTGGCTGTACATTAATAGTCTGTGATACAAGCTGCGTTCTGATTGGTTTACAAACACAAGCCGTCGTTACACTGCATAAAATCCGCTGTTTTTTTGTGGTCACACCTATGAATTGCCGGGCTTCGAGAAACCCGTGTCTGAAAATACACGAGCTTTTCAGACACGGCAAGCTCCCAGTGCTTTACGAAATCCCCGTGTTTACGTTAGTTCTTCGCACGGCTACAGATGGCGCAGTCATTAAGTGACGTCGTTTTCGCGCCTCCAACAATGTGTGCCAATACAGAAATGACCGAAGAGTCAATGCATGCAGCGCAACTGTCGCCAGGCTACTTAACTACAATGTAGTAGTGTGACCTCTCGCCGGGATTTTCGTACCCACGGGTTTGACACGGGTCTGGAAAAACACGGGTATTTTCAACAAGTGTAACCGAAGCTGCAGTAGGCCAAATGACCATTCGCTTTACAAATCCGATTGTACAGTATACACTGTTGTGTTCGACGTGTTCGATGCTGTAATCTATGCAATAAGTGGCNAAAATGTGGATTCATGCTCTGTCGGTGAAGATGAAGATGCAAAAATAATTGTTCATTTGTCACAATACAAACCAAGAACGTTATGTCTTACAGTGGACATAAGAGTGCGATTGAAATCTAATACAACGTGGAAGGTTAATGCCCGTTCCACGAGTGGTTCGCCCCTCACAAGAGAACGGGTTGCATGTTTAGTGCCATGCTTAAAACGTCCCCTCCACCATTTTTTAATCTTTTAATCAATTTGATTTCAGTTTTGATATCGGATACAGGATCATGCATCTTGACTACCAAGGGTT
The DNA here is from genome assembly GCA_002633025.1 of Notospermus geniculatus. Taxonomy (NCBI): domain Eukaryota; kingdom Metazoa; phylum Nemertea; class Pilidiophora; order Heteronemertea; family Lineidae; genus Notospermus; species Notospermus geniculatus. The sequence continues at coordinate 8,785 of NMRB01005696.1, forward strand.
GTGACATCGCTCCGCCCTCTGACTACACTCGTCTCGTCTCATGTCCAGAAGCCCTTTTTATAATTCCTTATGGCAGGTTCTTGAAGACCTAATACTAATACCACCCCTACCCATATGAGCAGAAACTGAAAAATCAGTGTCGACAGAAAAACACGTCACTCCAGTAAAAAATGGTCAAACAAGGCAACATTTATATGTCTGTGGAGCATATGACCTAGGTGGATATTTGACCATAACATGTGTGGATAGAGAATGGTAATTGAAAAAAGTGTTAAAAAACCTAAAAATTAAGCTTTTTTTCATAATATTTTACAATTTAGAACATACATTAGTAATTAAGGTACATAATTTATATATGAGAAGATGCGTAATTTCATAGCGAACACAATAATCCAAACCCCATGTCTGTGGCTTGTATTGGTAGTGCTCCATGGTCATTATTATGAATCATCATATCTTAGCCCGAAAACGGTTGCCATTTTTCAAGATGGCCGCCATGCAGGTACCAAGCTACACTTCCGAAAAGTCCATCACAATTTTTTGGACCCTTCAGGTACCTGCCTAACCAAAAATCAATGTTGGATCTGGTCACCTTTTTGGTAGTCAAACTCTAAAATCCAGGGTCTGGCTCATGGACTAATTATCCTCCATGTACACTGCACCTAACGAGCCAGTGTTTCATGTAGTGTTGACAAGTCCAGACGGCTGATTTTGACAATATTGTGCGAAATAAAAGCTTGATATATTTGCATTCTCGTTCGAGTAATTGCTACAGAGCCGGTAGGACTCTGACTCATCCATTATTACCCGAAGGCGAGAGAATCAAGATCGTACGCTCTCGTCGATCGGATCATTTTCATTACGGTTTTCCTACGGTTAGATTGCTACTGATAGTGGACATTATGACATTACACCTCCTAAGAAGGGCTGCTTCTGATGGAATACTCTCCCGAGGGTTTCCATGATAGCTGGTTGATTCTTGAACTCTAGGCAAAATGGGGGATGAGTTGGCTGATTGGTATTTCGCCGTGTCCTCAGGTCCCGTAAATTCGTGTAATTTTCAAACTCGAAGCAATATTCCTTGATGTTCTGGGTAATAACAATGCATAGTGGGAGAGGAGTGGCCATTAGCCGAGATAGCGCTGCCGGCCTGGGGACCATCACCTGGGTGAGAGTGATCTTGAGAATGATGGGCGATGAATTTCAAATTGGTTGAAGTCAAGAATCTCACTAATTTGCCTGGAGGGTTGAGGTTCTTCACCCTGGGGCAATGTATGCCCCGCCCACCATGGATTGGAACTTGATCAAAGTATTTCTCAGAGTTCGTGAGTTCAGTGTAGCACTAAATGTGTGCCTGAGACTTAGAAACATGAGAATAAGTCGGTTCAATAGAATCTCTTGAACTTTTGAAGTTTTGGCATGGAAAGGGTTGTTAAAATGACTTTCTGTCGATACACAGGCTGGTGTAAATCTGATTTCAGATATCGCGTCTAGCAGGAAATCCAGTATGGTATCGGCATATTGTCACGTATTGTCTCCTTGCCTTCAGGCAGTATAGACGTTTTCTTTGACAAATGTTAGGCTTTCCCACAATTCTGCTTTTATTCACATGATATGACTTCTTTTCGTATCTGCGTTTGCATTATTGATGTTCACAGAATGCTCCAATATGAAAACTAATGTAACACAATCGAAAACCCGGCTACACACACAGTCTATGTATATACTCTCATAGTCTATGTATATACTCTCATTTTTTGCCATTTCTGATCAAAAATAATCGTCGTGTGTTTTTGTCACTGCCTTACGCTTTGGGAATTGGGTAATGGTGCAATAATTGCTGTGTTATTTGTGACACCATTATATGAGCACTTTCAAAATACCAGCAGTGTTGATGAAAACCTATAAGGTCACATATGAGGATATTTTTGTAGAGACAGAACTTAGTCATTCCTATCGAGATGCCATTCGCTAATAGCACCACAAATTTGTATTCTTTATGATGGTTCAGCTCTATCCCAGCAAAATCCGGTTTGATAGATGTATTGGCAAAAATGCCAGACTAATACCTCATTGACCAGATCTGAATCCCAGCATCCAGAGCAGATTTCAACACATGATGTCGCCGCACCATGTAAAATGCTTTAGCAATGTCAAGAATACGCCTGGTGCGCGATTCCTTCACAACCCTGCCTCACAGACCCAATATGAAATTTTCTTTGTTGTGTTGGTCTTACTTGGAGAAGATATTAAGCCTCGAGGGCGCTACTACGATTCGTTCTGAGTTGGCGATGTGATTTGAAATGTTGGAAAAAATCTGTTGGAAAATACTGTTGTTTGCTTTGAATTCTTCATGTTGAGAGTGAAATTCGTCACTGGCATTGATGTTTGGAGAAAACGATAATGTCAACAAATACCATTCTGTCCTTTTGATAATTTAAAGCTCTCTTCACTAAAGGTGTGAACTACTCTATACATAAGCCTCGAGGTAGTATTTGATTCAGCACAGTTCTTCTCAAAGAGAGGTTTAAAAATTCATTCCAAATGCCCGAAAGGCGAGGTTACATGTATGTTGCAAAGGATGTTCACTGTGTGACAATTGAGCCCAACCCCAGCTCATTACGTGGCATTTATTGAGGAACAAAAATGGAAAAAAGTTTGGATTAGTCTGCTTTGTGTTGATCGGATCTGGCTATTGATGAAGCTGATATTGCATCACTTGAAATCCTGACATTGGCATACCTAAGCTCGACGTGCATTATCTAGTTACGCCAGGCATTCCAGGGTTGCGCTGTTGTTGGTTTCAGTGGCGGATCCAGGAGTTGCCGAACGGGGGGCCTGGAATGGGCAACCCCCATTCCCTGAGCCCGAAGGCGCGAAGCGCCGAAAATTTTGGGGTAAAAGTGCCGGAAACGCGATTTCCTGGCACCTGGGCAGGCCAAATTAAACTTTCTTTTTACTGAAAATCAGGGGTCTGATTATATGCCTTCCAAAATATTTGCTACTCGGCGGCTGAACGGGGGCACGCCCCCTTGGATCCGCCACTGATTGGTTTCTTGCACGTGCGTAGGCCTATTCCTGATTCGGTCAGTTTGTTGCTCTGCTGTAGGCCTAGTAGGGAGGATTTTACCATTCTGTCATCTTTCGTTCACACGATTATTGCTCTCCTAATCCGTTTCTAGTTCAAAGAAGAAGCATCGCTACAGTCTAGATATCGGTGTGCCGACCGCCGCACCTGTCATGCCTGTAGGCCTAATCTATTCAGAGTCCGTCTTTTTGACAGACCTGCTTCCAAAATGGCTTCACCGTTAGATCAGGACAATGCGTGGATTGTGTTCAATAATCCTTCCGAATTTGTTATTAAACCCGCCCATCACTTGACAGCCGTGTAAGTGGACGGTTACGTAGCCCTAAAAAGCCTATGGCATGTCCTTTTTCGTCCTAATCTCGAGATCTTCACAAGACGGGAAGATCGGCGAGCAGATGATGACCTGTAGGCTGTATTTCAAGTGTCACAGTGTGCAGGTACACAATGATATGCATGGTTTATAATGAATTTTATGTGAATTTTTTTATACATGTGCATCTAAATTGGGACAGATATATCTAATTGTTTGTGATTAGTAACACAGCCTGTTTTTGTACATGATAATTGATGTTCTGATTTCATCATTGCCTTACCTGGCTACATGTACACCATGTACACAGTGTTACACAAAATGTACGCCGGTTTTGGTTCAGTGTGGTGAGATAGGAGGATCTGAAGAGGGTTGACCCTTTTATGCCGGATATAAAACAGACTGCATGACTGGTGCTACCCTCTAGTGATGCCAGTTTGTGTCATTTTCTTCCTATGTGATAGTCAACCCTCATCTCAGGCTTTGGAAGATATCTTGCCAAATATGGCGCTAGTCAGGTCAATATAAGGTTTGACCCCCAAAAAATTTACACAAAAGCTTTTTTTGTTTTATACACCTAATTGGGTTGTGTTTGACCCCAGAAAAAAAGTTTACCAAAATCTGACCCCGGGAAGGTGGCCAATTTGCATAATTAAAAAATGGCGACCCCCTAAATTTCAATGTACAGCAAACTTTTTTCTGCTTCAATTTAGACCCCATAAATGTATTACTGACAGATAGAAACATGATACTAATCTACCAAATAAGCATATTGAAATCTTCATGCGACGTCATTATGACGTCATAATTGGTATTCATTTGAGATCCTACATTAACTCCGATTGCAATGTATATGGACTTCTATTACAAATTCAAGAGTCCATGTACTGCTAACTTTTTTCTCGTCCGTTTTAGACCCTATAAATGTATTAGCAATAGATAGAAATATGGCACCTCTGAGTCAGATAGGCTTGATTTGAACATCATATGTTGTCGCTGTGTTGTAGATATGACACATTACGTCATATTTTGCCTAAAATCAACAAATTTGCCGTTTTACAACAAATACGAGTTTAATGATGTTCTAATCATGCTTATCTGACTAAGAGGTGCCATATTTCTATCTATTGGTAATACATTTATAGGGTCTAAAACGGACGAGGAAAAAGTTAGCAGTACATGCACACTTGAATTTGTAGTAGAAGTCCATATACATTGTAATAGGAGTTAATGTAGGATCTCAAATAAATACCAATTATGGGCACTTTTTTTAAGATGTTGGGAGGGGTATACTATTATGTTAAGTAGCTTGAAAGTGAAAATGTCAGAATTCCTATTTGAAAGACCGCATTACATATAAAAGTGCACATTTTGGAACAGATGTTCATCAACTACGTCATTATGACGTCATAATGACGTCGCATAACGATTTAAATATGTTTATTTGGTAGATTAGTATCATGTTTCTATCTGTTGGTAATACATTTATGAGGTCTAAATTGAAGCAGTAAAAAGTTTCTTGTACATTGAAATTTAGGGGGTCGCCATTTTTTAATTATGCAAATTAGCCACCTTCCCGGGGTCAGATTTTGGTAAACTTTTTTTCTGGGGTCAAGCACAACCCAAATAGGTATATAAAACAAAAAAAGCTTTTGTGTAAATTTTTTGGGGGTTCACCCCTAATTTTTCATATATTGACCTGACTACATTCTGAAAAATGAATCAGAAATCTCATCCATAGTTCTGTCTTTCCTTGAGCACCTAATAAAAGCTAATCTATCTAAACATAGCGTTCATTTGATCTTTCAATTCGACGAAAGACCATGATTTATGAAATCTTTAATGTCTACAAATAATTCTCTATAACGAACATCCTCATACTTTAATCTCCTCCACCTCGGTAACATTTCGTGGCGGCCGTAATTTCTTTGCTCTTTTGACCCGCGGCTGCCTTCTTTGTGTTGAACGAATCGGTGTGAGAATCAAACGTCGGTAAGGTCTTACTCATAAAGGGCTGATGAGGCTGGTTAAATGTCTGCCTGACGAGATAGAAAAAGGCTATTGATCTCATCGATCTGGTGATTAAACTTTGAGGGCTGTGGTTGATTATATTGCCCTAAGTGTGTGTCCTCTGCCCTCTTGTTGGATTAGCCGCCTGGTGAGTAAAAGTTAGATGGAAGGGAAAAATCTCCGTCTCCTCTTCTTCCTGCTTCCTCACCTACAAGTACAAATCTGGGGCATCCTGGGGTAATTCTTCTTCACAACCTCCTCTGGCAACAGTGTGCAGTCGTTGCAGTTCTGTCGAGATACTTGCCAACAAATGATACCACAAATCTTTTCATCAGCTTGAGCTTGCAGTGTCTCTCAAGTTAAGCAATGATCCAATCCGTCTCTTGAGTCAATCTCGATGCCATCTGTATTCAACTGTACACAAAAAAGTTCAGTGGCACAGTATAGCAAGAAAGAAGAGTTTTCCCACGATAGAGGCCAGAGTGGTTTTGAGAGAAGTACCATTACGGTGGTCAGGCGAAGATTGAACTAACTAATCATGGTTTACGTTTTGTGTCCCAAGTGGGGACATCATCTCCTGACCCAGGCATCTGCTTCGAGAAGTGTTGGTGACTATTCGCAACGGCCGGTTAGATCTCCGACAACGTTCAACCGAATCACCTGCTTCAGACATGAAGGAATCGTCACTAATTATCGTGGACTATAACTGGGCAGCAAAACGTTGTTGGAGGCTAACCGGGCCGCAAAACGTTGTCTTGGGCTATCCAGGGCGCACAACGTTGTCGTGGGCTAACTTGGCCGCAAAACATTGTCGTGGGCTAACTGGGCTTCAAAACGTTGTCATGGGCTCACTGGGCTGCAAAACGTTGTCGCGGGCTAATCAGGCTGCAGAACGTCATGGGCTACATTAACTGGGTCGTTACGAAACGTCACTAAATGTAGGCCGTGGAACTGGAAGGATCGTCTCTCTCTCTGGATCACGTTCCAATTGATGGCAAATCGTAGCAATTATCGATGATTGCATTACTGTTTTTAATCAATCCTGCAATGAATGCTGTAAAGATTGATGAGTAAATCTGGTATGAACGTGTAATTAAGATACAATACTTATGTGATAATGAGGATGGGTGATGAGGATGGGTGATGGAATTATCAGAATATTACTCCACTTTACCGTAAATGCCGTCAAATACTTTCCAATGTTTGAAATGATGTACGTACGGTGTCAGTACGTGTTGGTATGCATTGTATGCGTGCATATCATGTGAATTTGCCTTGTACGCGTGCATGTCATGTGACTGTGCATTGTAGGCGTGCATGTCATGTGATTGTGCTTTGTATGCGTGCCTGTCATGTGACTGTGCGTTAGTGTGTGCATGCATGTCATGTGACTGCATTAGCGTATGCGTGCATGTCATGTGACTGTGCATTGCATGCGTGCATGTCATGTGAATGCGCATTGTATCTATGCGTGCAGGTCGAGGTACATATTCGTAGCTTTCATTCAAAGCCATTCTTTGAATGGTTCTGATTCTCTTCATAAAAAAAGACTTGAACAACGTTGGCTAGGGAATATGACGGTGGATAACATTTCACTATCACCCCCTCAGACTGAGTTCCAAGAGTTGGACATACCTTGTCAGGATTTTCTTTTGTATTCTGCTGACAGAGTACTGGGACTTGGCACTTCTGCTGATATCTGAAAAAAACTACCCGGGGGTTTGTGTGAAATTGGATATTTTTCCCCTTCATAACGACATATCTCTTTCAAGCTTGACTAACTTTGATACTGTTCAAGTATAGTTATCACTCACCTTACGTGGCTATGGAAACTTTATAATTGATAAAAAACCTTGCTATCGGCGAAGATTTTTTGGTTGGTTTGTCAATTTCAGTCTGTTGCCTAATCTAAAAAGACGAATCCGTCGTCATTTCTCTGGCTGCTGGGCAATTTTTTCTTTTCTTCACGAGCTGTTTTGATTATCTTCTACAATGCGCCTCACAGACAGCTTCATTTCACCCAAGGCTGACATGAACATGATACTAGTGCCAATTCTACCGTGTATAGAACAGATACGGCATTCTTCGCATGAAACAGACTTGAGATATTTTTGCGAATTTGCATGGCTGCCTGTCAGTGCACAAATTGAATGAGCTACGCCATAATTAACGAACCAAGTGGACAGTGACTTCCGTGATAACCATTTCAAGGTACCCCCTCCCCAATCAGGCTAGTTGACGGTTCGTTGTATGCATGACAGCAACTCGGGAACAATGCATTCGATTCGCTTAATCCTTCATTAGTGGGATGCAGACATAATCGGAACGGAAAAGCTGGGACGGAAGAGGATCATGGGAGATTTGAGATTCACCCGTGATTTCATGGTTGCAATATAGCCCCAGGTGGTGTGGGCATGACAATTATTCTGATGACTCTTACCAATTCCATCCCAAACTGAAACAGATATCATGTGCATGAACTACAGACGGTGCTGAAAAACTTGAATCTTGTTACATGGACCAGATCAGTATCAGTCATTGGGTTTTGTGACAATAGTATTTACCTTCTCTTATTGATTAACAAACCATGATTTGGAGGACTTTTCGATCGGTCGACCCTGGTCAGTCCTTCTAAATCCCATGTTCATGGTAACAGTCTCCTTAGGGATTACGACGGTGATAAATTGATCGTCCATTCTGACCTACGAGGTCCTGAGAAGCCGCCATAAGGACAACTAATGTCCATTCCTTTCCGTCTTCTGTCTCTGTACTGCTTTACAATGTTTCATCACAGAATCTAGATTGATTATTTGAAATCTCGGCACATACTCTTGTCAATTTCCTTGGAATTATCCTTGTCGCTTTCTTCCAGGCTGCACATTTAACCCTTCAATGTTGATCAATATGTTGGTCTTGTTAGTTTCGCTGGAATCTCCGTGTGATTGTTGTAAGAGTAATACCAAGTATGTTATGGGCCAGTTATCTACTACTGGTGAATTAGTGATGAGGTGAACCTGATCTTGGTTAGACTGGCCATTAGCCTGGCACTTGACGTGAGAAGTCTTGACTAAAAAAGACAGGAGGCCATACATAATGAAATATTTCTGAGATTTTACTACGGTTTCTTTCCATCTCTTACAACGTCTGGTGGACAAGATCACAACACAAGATCACAACACAAGTTCAGTTCCTGTAATGCTTTTGTCATGATCTCAAACAGGGGTTCAGAAAGTCATGACAAATTCCTCTCATCTAACACGAAAGTTCCATTATCAGTTCCCATATTAGCGTGCATAATGACAGACAAATGTCTTCGGATCGGCTTGTCTTGCCCTAGGGTTCGCCTCCATTTCCGGGAGCTTTCCTGCGGTGACGAGCGAAACCTAGTAAAAGGAAAATAATGAAAGAAGATGCCTTTGGTACGGGCAAGATAAAGAAGCAGGATGATGAGTCTGTGGACCAATAACACGCATCTTACTAGGCAGATCATTAGCCAGCCTGTTTTATCTGCTCAGAGTCATNTAACCTTGGGGACGGAATGATGACATAATCGTAGGGCAGAGAAATGTCCCTGTGTTCTTGTAACCTTGACGACAAAGTGATGACACAATCGCAGGGCAGAGAAATGATGTAATCCGGTTGTTACGCTTCAATCCAAACAGAGATTTATTATAATGAGGTAGAGTGACAAAGAAATTTCAATAGGATTAGACGTGACAGTGAAGAATGCCTTTGTTGATGCTGTTGGAAAGGATTTAAACCGTTTTAATCGTTACATGAAATTGTAAAAGAGATAAAGGCTGTGATTGGGGAGAGAATGCCTTCTTTTGTTATTGGAAACTAATCCTTTAATCATACAAATGATCTTTTGATGAGGATCAGGATTTTTAATACGTGTTCCTATTGAATTTCCCTTTTCATGGGAGATGTTTGAATTCTGTATCCACAATATATGGTGATTTTTGCCACACTGTCGCAGACTCACCATCTCCATCGCGTTTGGAATTATATGCACGCTCACAGGCAATGACAGGCCAATTGCTGTGGAAGCTGTTTATATTACATTGAATCTAACAACTCACTGATGCAAAGTACATGTACATTACATCCCCATTAAGCCAGTGGTCAATGTTTAATGTAGTTGCAGCCGACTGACATGCGAACACACTTTGAGTTCATATTTTCTATTAGGGAAAATGGCACGTATGTATTAAACATATTGAAATTGACGTTCACCATTAGTTGTGTGGAAAGTACCTGTGAAGTCTGGCTCGCCACGAGTTCCACTTCATTTAGGGGTAATTAACAAAAGAC
>NMRB01005697.1:0-18486 GCA_002633025.1 Notospermus geniculatus
TCCGGAATAGGATGCGGCGGCGGCGGCGGACGCGGAAACCAACTGAGAACATAATGCCCCCATCTCAACTTCGTTGAGCGGGGGCATAATTAGATACACCCATGATAAAAATTTGGAGGCGATTCAGGAGTTATTGCACTTTTTGTGTTTTTGGTTTTGGCCACCTGGAGGCCAAGCCAAGAATCGAATCGGACCGAAACTTGGTGTCATAGGTCATCTGACCTAGGGGTATACATGTACTAAGTTTCAGATCAATAGCTCCAGCGGTTACGAAACGTGCCCTGCTAACGGACAACGACGACGGACGGACGCCGCAGGACGATAAAAGCTCACGAGTGAGCTAAAAACAGCTCCAAGGCCAGGATACGTGGTTATCCCGTGTTTGACCACTTAGTGCTTTGCACAAAACTGCTGGCGTCAACAACGGAAAAGCGTTGGGTTTGATGCAGGGATGGGTTTCCTTAAAACTGATTTCGGAACATGCTGGGACATGCTGGACAGGCAAAAAATATACCCATACATTTTGTTTAACTGAAATTTATTCAGTAACTGAATAAATGAAAACAAAAAGAAATGTACACGTGGACAAATCATCACAGGCCATTACGTAAAACTTTTAAAAAGGCTAAACAGAACACTAACTGGGTGGTCCAAGTTGGAAGCTCTTCCCTCCGTACCTTTGGATTCTACACGGAAAGAAAAGTGTCCCCTCGACCCATAACAAGGTTACCCATTCTTCAAAGAGATTAAAATTATACATTTTCTGGCAAATCGCCAAATTTGACACAGAACAGAAGCTAAATGATTGAGTACAAGTACAGGGGCCTGTTTGGCAAAGTGACTTTAAACTAATGGTAACATTAACTCTATGCATTTTCCGTTTGGTTAAAGGTACCATAAGCTTAAAGTGATCCTAAACCGCCGAGGCGAGCGAGACAGCCTCGTTTTCATTTTCCCGCGCTACGCCGCCCTGAACGAGAATAATGAATGAACGCCTGTCAATCATTACGTGACGTCATAAATACTATGGAATTTACTACTCTGACAGCATGGACAGCTGATTGTCAAAACATGGACGACACCGGTTCACAGAGTGGCGATTTCTCGTCGATCTCGGGGNGGAAATTTGTGCACCTGAGAGTGTTCAATTGGACACGAGTGTCACCATCGATGACGATGTCGGCCAGCTTGCCAGGTAAGTCTCTCTTTCCTCGGAAAAAGTTCGAGAATTAGGTGCCGTTTGACCGGCGCCGGGCGGAATTGGCCATGCTGGCTTCAGTTCAGTGCAAGCATGCATGCATGGACATGCCGCAGGATCATGACAAGTGGGCCTAATCATGCTAATAAGTGTCATGTATTTTCGTCCAGGCCATGCCGAATGACCAGCACGCCACGGGGACCACCAATGCCGTCAACATCAGGGCCTAGCACGCCTCCAAGTTCCAGGACCAGGTCGCCGGGGTCGAGGTCTAGGCCTAGGCCTACCTGCAAATGTAGGGGCATGTGTGCCACCCGCCTATGTGCCTGCAAAGCAGCCAAAGAACAATGCACCGAACTGTGCAAATGTGTGAATATCAGGTGCAAGAACCGTGGTGGGGACACACCATCCACACAGCAGCAGGTGAATGTTTTATTATTTCTTGCACATGATGGACCTTGGTGGATGCATCTTGGCCAAGGCCCCTAGACTAACTTCACCTAGGGATCCAGAGCAGAGGGGCATAAATCCTTCACCACGTAATAGGTAAATAAATTCTTGCTTGGGCAGGGTTGGTGGGTCCCCTAGACATTTAAACTTTCAGATTACTGGTACACATTCAAATTTCAGGGCCCAAAATCAAAGAAAGGCAAGGGGAAAAAGACCTTGCCACAAGTAGGAGAGTCTTCAGGAGAAGAGGTACAGTTCTAGCCTACTGATGAATAAAAATAAATGACATGTTTCAAATAGAGGTGCACATTTATATTTCAAATGTGTTGGCATAACACGATGAACAGACAAGATATGAATAGACATATATTTTACACATTTCCAGGATCACAGTGATGAACAGGTTATCCATGCAGCAGAGGAAGACACCCTGATGCGGAACTCACAGATTCCAGAGGTAAGAAACTGTTTGGAGCAATGATACTGACAATTGCTCCAAGCAGTTGGTTACATCATGGAGGAATCCAAGGTTACATTGTATAACACTTTGCTGCTTTACCAAACTGTCTAATAGCACGGCTCGAATGGGGCAGCCCGCCTCGGTTTTGAGTTGCTCCCCATGTCAAAGAAAGGCAAGGGGAAAAAGACCTTGCCACAATAAATGACATGTTTCAAATAGAGGTTCACATTTATATTTCAAATGTGTTGGCATAACACGATGAACAGACAAGATATGAATAGACATATATTTTACACATTTCCAGGATCACAGTGATGAACAAGTTATCCATGCAGCAGAGGAAGACACCCTGATGCCGAACTCACAGATTCCAGAGGTAAGAAACTGTTCAAGCCTTGTGTTGGTTTCATCATTATATCAACACTTCCAGTTTTGGTCATTGACTAGTGAAAACTTACAAAATACACTGATCCCAATTGTCTAAAATAACTCTGATCTGTGCACATCCAGGAAATGCACTCATGCCTTCTTTTATTCATTTTAGGATTTGATGGCAGCCATGACAAACCATGAGGTATGGGGGTTTGTTCAGGGTGTCCTGGAGGATCAGCCAGAGCTCCTCAATCGTCTTATCCGCTATCACGAGGAAAAACCAAAGAACTGCAAATAATGAGCCACATCCACCAATTCCTGCAGACCGTCCCAAGAACTGTAAGTGTGGACGATGTCCTCAAATGCCCAGAGCACGAGAACAAGTCTGCTGTGGTCTAAAGTGGCCACAATGTAAGACAATTCACGATAACGTGAGGCAAGTTTGCCTCAATCACAATGTGGTGATGGTTGCACACAGGAATGTGCAAGATATTCTTGCAGGTCCTGGGGAGAGGAACAATCGGTCAATGAGACACGCTGCCTATCGCCAATATGTTATGTTCACATATGGACACGTCGGCAAGGGCAACAGAGTCGTCATCCCGACATGTGTTGTAAAGATGATCAGAACACAGTATCCTGCACCAGATGGACATTACACAGGGTTTCTGCCTGGACGGAGGCTCATGTGAAGTGCAAGATGCAGCAGGCATGGTGCAATCAGATATTTCCTAAAAAATAAAAAAAAATGATGTAATTGGTCTATTGTAATTGGTCTATTGGTTCATGTAAGTCACATGTCAATTTGCAATGAATGTGGATTAATTTATATAATGTTAGACAATGTTGTGTACATGTATATTATTGCAAAACTGCTTAGTGTTACATTAAATAGTTACCAAATTATTTGCCAAGTCGAGATTTCATCTGTTCCGCAAGTTCTGCTGTGGAAACACCTTGGAAAGGAGCAAGGTTGGGGGCAATCCTCTTCGGGTGTTCAGGCGGTAGAACAACACGAGCCTTCAATCTTGCTGGATGATTCAGTCTTTCCTGAAGTAACATGTACAGTCTTGTTCGTATTAATATCAACACCTATTATCTCAAATATCTCATAAACCACCAAACCAATTTAAATGCGGTTTTCTGCATAAGGTGAGAAATCTTGTTGACTACAACTGGGCATCAATGTTTTTGCACAAGATTCACTTCTTCATTGCGTAATCTGTCGTTGAAAAAAGGTCCAAAAAAAAACTTTTTTGTTTCTGGATTTTTCACCAAAATTCATTTGCTAGAATGAAGTTATGCCAAAATAAAGGCGATTTAGCAAGTTATTGTCAAAATCGGCCATTTAGTTTTTGAAAAATTGACGTTTTTGTAAAGCTATATCAACACCACTTGTCTTCCACTGCCAACAACTTATGAGACGGTCCCTACATAATAATGCAAACCATACTTCATGTCCCTTGTGTAGGCCGTCAGTGCATACAAAATATATAGATCTATAGAACAGCGCTGAGTCCTATGTGGCAAAAGTGTTACATAATAATTTTTCAAGTGTGTGGAGGCTTTAGTGACCAATTCATGCACTGGTTAACTTCAAACAAAGATGACAAAGGCTACTAAGTTCTTTCTCAATAGGGCCGTTTAGACGACAGGCAAAAATCCACATGCGATCCGATCGAATCGGATCGAACCGGATTGTGGGTTCAAAACTTTGACGTGTAAACGCTACCCAATGCGGTCCAATGTGGATTTTTGACCAGATTGGACCACATACGACCACATTCAAATCTCGTCTAAACGCAAATGAGACCGGATGCGGTCGATCGGATCCAATCGGATCGAATCTGAATGTGTTTTTTTGGCTTGTCGTCTAAACGGCCCTAATGCCTGTTACTTTTTGCAATACAATGTCATGAATAACCAGTACAGGTCACAACATTTATCTCTGCCTATACAGTGACCCATGCATGGTGTATGGTTTGCATTATTATGTAGGGGCCGTCTCATAAGTTGTTGGTAGTGGAACAAAAGTGGTGTTGATATAGGTTTACAAAAACCCCCATTTCTCAAAAACTAAACGACGTATTTTGACAGTAACTTGCTAAATCACCTTTATTTTGGCATAACTTCATTCTGGCCAAGGAATTTTGGTGNTCTCTGCCTATACAGTGACCCATGCATGGTGTATGGTTTGCATTATTATGTAGGGGCCGTCTCATAAGTTGTTGGTAGTGGAACACAAGTGTTGTTGATATAGCTTTACAAAAACGTCAATTTCTCAAAAACTAAACGATGTATTTTGACAGTAACTTGCTTAATCACCTTTATTTAGGTATAACTTCATTCTGGCCAAGGAATTTTGGTGAAAAATCCAGAAACAAAAAAGTTTTTTTTTGGACCTTTTTTCAATGACAGATTACGCAATGAAGAAGTGAATCTTGTGCAAAAACATTGATGCCCAGTTGTAGTCAACAAGATTTCTGACTTTATGCAGAAAACCGCATTTAAATTGGTGTGGTGGTTTATGAGATATTTGAGATAATAGGTGTTGATATTAATACGAACAAGACTGTACACTGTACGTATTCCCCGTACCGGCACACAATTAAGAGATACAGGCCTATGCAATGTACCATCTCATATTGATTCCTGGTATCATGAATTTATTTTAAATTCATGCAGATTTGACAGGCCTATCAAGAGATACTAGAACCATGTCGATTACAGTAATTGATGATATACATTGTAGGCCTATAAAAAACTGTAAAAAATAGCCTAATGGCTGTAGCGGTGCGTATTATAGGACTATTCTCTTGGTTTGAGATAGGCCAGGTTCGTCGCTATGCGGCGCTCGGGTCCAGCTGCGTCAAGGTGGGCCAAGTTGAATTGATATGACAATGGTTAATCTGAGTTAAAGCTGAACTGCATAAAAAAGCACCACAGCGCCAAATGGTTGCAAGTGTGATTGTACACAACGCCTATCTAATAACACCCGCATGCGCACTGAGTACCATCGTAGTTCGACGATCGCCGAATGTCTGCGCCACAGCACTGTACATTGACAGTGAAGACCCAAAACCCTTTCGAGCCTCCCAAAAGTCACTCAAAATGTCAATCACACGGAAAATACGATGAAAACCAAGTTTTTGCGAGAATCCACATCCAAAAATGATCCCAAACTGAGTGAAATTAACTTCATAAGTAACAATGACCACGGTATTTCCACTTTTTCTGGACAGCCGGCGCCACCGCGCCACTCTCCAACCCAGGGACAAACTACGTTATCGGCGAATTGACCCGATATACTACGTACATTTTGTAATGGATTTTTGTAGTTCGTCTTACTGCCGCTAGATGGCTCCGTCTAGGTCGGCAGTCAATACCGTGATTCTTCAAAAATTATCTGATCCCCATCTATTCTGACCGCGTATGCTTTTTATCCCTTACATTTGCTCGGAAGTGGTAGACACAGTTGGAAAGCCCACAATCTCTAATTTCCAATGGAACAAATCGTATTTTGCATACGGTAAGCCACAACAAATCACTCGCCACTTTGCTTGTGAAGATGCTGATGCAGCCTGGAACCATTTTCCAACAAGCAATTGCCTGTTACTCCACAAAAAATTCATTTTCCAACCGATTTTCAAACGACAAAAACGAGCACGAAGTTATTGCTCGCCCACACTTTTTGTTATCCATTTGCGCAGCTGTAGTAACTGAAGAGACCCCGGAGGAATCTAGAGAATCTCAGCTACCGTTTATCGCGCATATGGATGTCTGCTAGCAGTGACGTCATCCAAACAAGCAATATGGCTGCGCCCACGGCGGTATTCATATACACTACAGGTTTAGGTCAGTGTGCATCTGTAGTAGCTGCCATTTAGTACACTCGGGACCCAGTCGTTGTGTCGCTCCGGTAGTCTCGTGCCACCAGACTCTTGCAATTTCCAATAAATTTCCAATTTTAGAGTCTGGTCCGGATGGTTACTTTGACTTGTAAAACCATCATGGCCGACAGTCTACCGCCGATGACGTAGAACACAATGCACAATCAATGCAAAAAGCATGCAGCTTGCGAGTATTTTGTAGCCGTTGCTGTTAGCCCTACCGCATTTTTATACCACAATTTCGTCCTCAATCGAAAAATTATATACATACCTGTCGGAATTCCAATGAAAGACACTATAAATTGACTTGACAACACAGATTGAGCGATTCATCTCGCTAATTTTCACGCTTCGAGTGATTTGGGCGCAGCCATTATTCCTCCTGCAGCCTACGTCACCAACGTTTGAGATCCATGACGCATTGGTAGTGACTAGCCAATCAGCGAAGCTCCCCTTATTTTGAATTTTCGGAATAAGAAAATTCAATGGAAATTGCGTCCCGTGCCAGACCCTCGGTCTGGCGACCTCGGAGTATGACCGAGGGGCTGGTTGCGCGAGACTATCGCTCCGGCCGCCGCGCTACACTCCACAAACGTTTGTGGAGTGTAGCGCGGTGGCCGGAGCGATACAACAACTGGGTCCCGAGTCTACCATTTTAGTCGCCCGCGTGCGCATGCTTAAATGGGTGACCACAGTGACTGGTCGCTTGGTGTAACGATCTGATTGGGAGAAAAATCCGCAGATTAGGAGAAAAATCCTGGAAATCTCCAGTCACTCTAGCAGCCGGAAGGGCGGTCTCCTATAAAAACTCGCACCAAAAATCGCAGGTGTGCCCACATGTCACCCTGTCCAGCCTGAAAAATGCGCACCCTGAGCGCGGCTTATTTACTTGTTTTCATAATTTAAATTCAGCTTGCCAGGCGTAATACACCAATCCAAATGGAAAGTTCCTGGTTTACCAGAGGGTGCTCAACTCTATATCAAAAGAGATGATATGACGGGCATCACCGTCTCAGGAAATAAGGTAGGAACTAGAACTGTGAAATTTGCTTGACAGCAAATTTGATGGTCCCTACCTCAGAAAATGGAAATTGAATGAAGAAACGGCAAGGAGGGGTATGACTCTGTGGCTCAGAAGTCAGGTTCTTGGAGTTCCCATCCTCTTGAAATGTCTTCCTGGTGAGGGACACATGTAGGGTAGGCAGATAGCGAGGGAGGGCAGACAAATGACTGCACGGCGTGCGCATTCTGCAGACACGTATTGTTTTTCGACAGCATGTTGTCTGTTCGGTGGGTACGTGGGGCAAACAGGAGAGAGAAGAAAGGGTGAAAAAAGTCTCGTCCAAGCAGAGATTCGAACCAGGGACCTTTGGTTTACTAGGCAAACGCTCTAGCCGACTGAGCTACCGAGGCAGCTGGCAGCGATGGCGTTGAATGTAGGTCTTGTTTAATAAATGTAATACATGTATATATATCAATATAATGCTGACCCTAACCAAAACCTTTTCTTTTCTAGCCCTAACCCTACCCACAGCTCTACCCCATCCCTAAACCTTACACCCCCACGGCATAATCAACCCCCACGCGCGTTGAAAAAGCGTTTACTCGCGAAGAAGTGTCCCTCTCGTGTCTATAATAGTAACTACAAAATGTACAGTATAGATCCCCAACAGGTCGGGAAAAAAAATTTGGCAGGCGGGGAAGGGGGCTGGGCGGAGAGGAGAGGGGACTGTCTTCAGAGGTCAGAGGAAGGGCAAAGTGGTCGAGCTGGACACGATACGGATCCAGCGTTCAGCCCGAACCAAACAAAAAAACTGAGGGAAATATTTAACTTCACCACTTCAGAATAAAACACTTCAAAAACACAAAAAGGGTAAGTTTTTTGAAACTATCTAAACCTTTCAGACCTGGATACAAATATTGACTATATGATGGTACTACTTGATTTTGCAGTGATTGAGTGGTTTTCTTGGAATCGTGTCTCAATTGAGTGTGGAAGAAAGAAATAAAAATTTCCTACCTACCCAGTGATATGTTCCCTACATGACAATATAGGGACCATAATTATTGCGGGGTAGGAATGTGGACTTTCGTGACTTAATTCTTAAGTGGCTCGGAATACCGAAGGATAAAATAAATACATTACATTACATTATAGCAACATACGGACTGGGCACGAGGTGGATGTAAACAACCTCACCCATGGTGCACACGTGTACTTGGACCAATCAGATTTACGCAACCATTCGCTCCGTAGAGAAAAAGCGGCCGTCTTGCTAAAATCCACCCGATACATTAAAAATCATCTTAAAGTGATAAAACATACATGTACATGTACTTCAATCAACAAAACTGGCATGGTTAAAGCGGGTGATCCACTGTTGCAATTTTGGCTTGAGACGGGTTTGCTATCCCTTGGCGATCACCTTATATGGCAATCGGAAGTCCTTATAAGGTGATCGTAAGGGACCGAGCAACCCCGTCTCAAGCCAAAATCGCAACAGTGGATCACTCGTTTAAGACAAATTTCTACAATTTCTGAAATGACTGGCAGAAAAATGACTGGTGACTGGCGAATAATGACTGGCGGAATATCCTCACTCGCACTGTGCCCCGTCTTTCCCTCATGTTGATTCCAGGTTAGAAAATTAGAGTTCCTGTTGGCTGATGCGATCAGTAAGGGATGTAAACACATCATCACTTGTGGAGAGCTACAGTCAAATCACTGTCAGGCCACAGCTGCGGCAGCTGCTCAACTTGGACTCAAGACCCATCTCGTTCTGATTACAGATCAAGAGGTAATTCAAAGGCATTCCGATTCGATGTCATCACAAAATCATCACATAGGTTTCTTATTCTTAAAGCGAACTGGTGCCAGTCAAGGTTTCTGAATGGACGATCAAGCGCCGCTGGGCTAGAATAGCAGCAGCGGTAGGTTATTTTTAGAAACGAAAAGCAATTTCAACCAATGAGAATCGAGGAGGGATTCCGCCGACGTCACGAAGGGGGTTTTCCGTGCACTAGTTTTGAATGAGTGGTCAGTGTTGTTCCGTCAATAGACAGATTGCCAAAGTCGGCCATGTTGGACCAAAGGGCAATAACAAACACTGAATGTACAGTGAATGTACACCATTGATATACAGCATGTTTTAAAACCTGCAATTTACACAAAACTTTCATGAAAAGTTACAAAATGAACACCTCCTCAGCAGTGCTACATGTGTTATTAACCTAGACTGGAAGCCCGTCCTAACTCTTTTACGTAATGAAATTAACAAATGTTAGGACGGGTAGTGCCCATGCCGTTCTCAAATGTGATTGGTCAGGGGTGGCGCATGTGGCAGAAATCAGAACTACTATTTGCGCGGAGGACTAAACAAATGACGTCATTGATTCCCCACAAAACACACCGAAATAAGGGTTTTCTGTGCATGTCAACAACTGAATCGACATATGTTATTAGCCCTCTTAGATTAGTAACTTCTATAATAACAGATAAAAACGTGGTTTAGGGGTTGAAAGCGAATGTTTGATCGAGTCAGTTTTCCCCATGCATCACTCTGTACAAAAATGTACAGAGAAATACAGCTCGATTAACACTGATTAAATGTCTAAATTTGCGATTGTTCGGGCCTTAAAAACTTACCTGCATCATCCGTTCATCCACGTGTGTTTCGATTATAATATCCATTTAGATTGTACAAGATGAAAACCTCCTGCATGGTTGAACGTCAATTCTTCCAAATGATGGTTGAAGCGAGGGAACGCATGATGTTTACAATAAACTGCAAACACACGCGCTCCACGATGTACGCCTTCCCATTGGTTAACAGATTCAGTTGCATGAATATTAATTACTACCCTGGATTCCGGGCAATATGGCGGCCACGACTGGTCCTACCATTCAGCAAATTCAAAAGCGACACCATCGGTAGGACTAGGTACTAGTCTATTATTAACCGTGCCCAGGCCCAAATGTTTGCAGATATTTCCCACAAAAAGTTTTAAAAGACTTTTACTATGCCTTTTTTATGCCAAACCTCAGCTCCAGGTGTGTTGGTCCTATCCCACAGTGTGGCATCATGATGATTCACAAACCTGGACCCAAGGTTGGTTAAGCAACAACCCTGACAGCAGAGCGACGTTGGCCCAACGTTGAAAAACGTCGGTGTGGACAACGTATGTGTACCTTGGCCCAACGTTGGCATCCTACATGTACGTTGTGCCAACATCATTTTGCCCCCGCAAATAACGTTGGGTCAACGTTGTTTTTAGGTAAGTTCTGACATTGGCCCAACCATTCGCCAACCTTTGATTGACATTATAGAGACCTTTGGCAACCTCCAAACAACGTTGTGCCAACATTAGCCTAACCATTTACCAAACATTTATTTACGTTATAGCAACCTTTTAACAACCTGCAGCCAACGTTGTGCCAACATTGGCCCAACATTTGTCAACCTTTAACTGACGCTATAGAGCGACATTTGGCAACCTCCAACCAACGCTGTGCTTCCCACTGACTCAACCATTTGTCAACCTTTGACTGACATTAGCAACGTTGCGCCGACTTTGTCCCAACCATTTACCAACTTCTGCGTCTTGCTTGTGCCAGGTGTACACAAGGGAAAGGGCGGACTTACCATGAGGTTAAGCCGGCAACTCTTAATGTAACTTTAACCTTAGCCAATTAGACTCGGGACCCAGTCGTTGTGTCGCTCCGGCCGCCGCACTCCACTCCACAAACGACTGGGAAAGCAGGCTGCAAAATCAGCGGCTAGCGTACCGACAACAACAACGGATGTGAATGAGTTCAGCCAATCAGAAACTGCGTCTTCAACGGCCGTCGTCTGCTCTTTGCAAGATGTCAAATCAGCTGATTATATCGCAACTTTCTTCGAGGTCAAGGACGGTATCCTGGTGCCTAATTCGATGCTGTGTGCGATAAGCAGTACTTACCATGCTTACGGATAAAAAAAATATCCTGCTTGGGGGCCTAGTGACTTTGAAAAGTTTCTAGACGGGCGAGAGGCTCTGGTAAATTTCATCAATAACAACCAATCAAAAGTGTGCCAGATTTCCCCTAGTAGATTGCTTTCGGGCAATTTCAATTGGTCGAGATGGTCGTTGTGGTCGTCGGTACGCTAGCCGCTGATTTTGCAGCTTGCTTTCCCAGTCGTTTGTGGAGTGTAGTGCGGCGGCCGGAGCGACACAACGACTGGGTCCCGAGTCTATAGCCAATAGGCCGAGAAGCTACATGTACAAATCAGTTGGATGGTGTATACCAATGCACAGCACAAGGTTCAAAGGAAACCGATGTTACACAATTATTGTCTATATAATTCTGAACCGGAAATGTTCACAACCTAAAATTTGTGTCTCAAATCTCAAGCCACAGTGTATCAATATTCTAATATGTTTGCTTTCGTAAGTCAGCGTTTCTGTATTATATTTTTGCGAATTAAAATATAATTGTTATCTCACCAGGTCGAACTGGTCGCCCACTCCAAATATCAACGTCGGGCCAACGTAAATGAACAACCCGCAGCCGACTCTGTCCCAAACCGTCGCGAATTACTTACTCGCAACGTTAGACCAACGTCCGCACAGGACCAATTGTCAACTGCCGAGCACCCTCCAAATACCAACGTCGAACTAAATAACGTCAGTGGACAACGTATGTGCACGTGGGCCCAATGTTGCCATCGTACATGTACGTTGTGCCAACATCGTTTTGCACCCGCGAATAACGTTGGGTCAACGTTGTTTTTAGGTAAATTCCGACATTGACCCAACCATTCGCCAACCTTTGATTGACATTATAGAGCACCCCAGCGCCCTCCAAACACCAACGTCGGGCCAACGTGGATGAACAACCCGTGGCCGACTCATGCCCAAATCGTCGTGAACTACCTACTCCCAACGTCAGACCAACGTCGGCAAATGACCAATTATCAACGTCCGACGTTTGCCAACCTCTGTCAACCTTTGCCGACGTTGGGCCAACGTACCTCTGCTGTCTGGGAAAAGTCTTTTTTTTTCTTTTCTGAATTACTATTTTACCAAAAGTAAGCCAACACTCTTAAAAAATTCTTGTCACCGCAACTTGTCTGCGAATATTGATGAGATGCTTGACGAATGCTTGACGAATTACGTCATTCATGACACGATTTACTTGTCATGGCGAGTCGCACATCTCTGTGACGAGTTCAGTTTATCCAGTTGACAAGGTCTCTAGTTATGGCGATAAGTTTCAGGTTGCAGGGCATTATTGCGCATGCGCTTCCCTCACATTTATCGCTCAATTTCTTGAACTCTAAGCATGCTGTCACCATCGTTGCCTCATTAGCCACGAGGGTTTAGGGGTTATGTCTAGTAGTTTATATATTTCATAGGTCGTAGGTTCGAATCCCGCCGTAGGCCCTGAAATTTGGAAGTGTTTTTCTTTCATATGTACCTGTTGTTACTACTTGTAACTACATGTACCGCATAACGGTCTCTTGGCGCATAATTATTAATTTTTGTGTAGCCTGAATGACGAGATGTATTTGTTTCAATGATAAGATGTCTCTTTTCCGAGGATGACAAGTTGAAAACTTGTCGATTGACAAGATAGACCCTGTCAATTTAAGCATATTCTGAGAACGAGTTCCAGCTTGTCAGTACGACGAGAAATTTTTTAGAGTGAAGGCTCAGTGCATATTAATGTATTATTACTGATGGTTATGTTATCTGAGGCATTTTCATGGCAAACTTTTATGTTATCTGAGGCATTTTCATGGCAAACTTTTATGTTTTTGCACATTTTAAAACATGCTGTACATCAATGGTATACATTCACTGTACATTCAGTGTTTGTTATTGCCTTTTGGTCCAACATGGCCGACTTTGGCAATCTGTCTATGCAGAATTTTCTGATTAAAGTTATGATAAGACAATTATGCGGGAATTTTCAGTAGTGATATGGCTGAATTGTATGTTCGTGATCCCTTACACTGAAAAAAAAATCCTAATCATGTTGAGTACTTTCGGGGTACTCGTTTTGTCCGTGAGATGAGTAGAAAGGTACTCATATTGAGTAGAAAGGTACTGATAGCGAGTAGAAAGATACTCATAGCGAGTAGCAAGGAACTCCAAATGCAGCTCCTTGGCCCGATGAGTACCCAATTAGTACCCAATTAGTACCTTTCTACTCATCTCACGGACAAAATGACTGATGAGTAGTCCAAAGTACTCAACACGAGCCGAAATTTTTTTTCAGTGTAGGTGTCTATTGAGCGGTAATTAGTAAATATTTTTCAGTTTTTCCCATGATTTTTGGATCGAATCGAAGCGGCCCCGAAATCAGTCACAGTCCTTGTTTGAGTTTATATGCATGGAGGACCTTGTACTTTGAATGTGCAGTGTGTATGTGATTGTTAACGAACTCCTGTGATCGGGAATCCATTGCCCACTATATATAGCCTTAGTCGGGCCGCTGCGCAACCTCTCTAATGAGAGTCTTGTTCCTTTCAGAATGCTAAAGACGCCCGCTGCGATGGAAATATCTTCTTTGACAGGTTGTGTGGAGCCAGCATGTATCTATTGTCATCTTGTCCCCAGCTCAACATTCATCGTAAACCTAAAATGGAAGCAATAGCAGAGAAGATCAGGAAAGAGACAGGGGAGGAGTCGTATTTAATTGGTACTGGTGGATCGACACCAGTTGGTTTATTTGGATATATCACTGCATTTCAAGAGCTCATAGATCAGGTCAGCATAAAGGGAAAAGCGTCGGAACAGCTTACTACTACATGCATGTAGTAGTAAGCTGTACATGTACATGTACATGTACATGTACATGTACATGTAGTATCCATTCCGAAATGTCTCCTGTCAAATCGAGGCACTGAACGAAGATCATTTTTTCAAGCTCAATGTATAACTGTGGACCTATCCCCAGCTTTCACTAACGCTACGAATATCCCGAATCGCCCCGAATCTGAAATTGTCGAAATTCG
Source organism: Notospermus geniculatus (assembly GCA_002633025.1). Lineage (NCBI taxonomy): Eukaryota > Metazoa > Nemertea > Pilidiophora > Heteronemertea > Lineidae > Notospermus > Notospermus geniculatus. The sequence continues at coordinate 14,371 of NMRB01005697.1, forward strand.
TGGCAATCGGGTTGAAAAATATGCCGAATGTCAAGAATGGGTTGAGAAACAAGTAGGCCTACGAATTTCGAAGAATCATGTAAGAATTGTACGAATAAGGGCACCGCACGCGATTTTTCGAGCGATTTTCAACATGTTCAAGGCGACCGGCCTTGCGACCACAGATTAAGCGACTGAACATAGTTTTTTTAGGTTTTGTTGGCTCGTTTGCGACAAATGCTTCCTTGGAAGATCACTGATGTCGTGGATGACATCACTGATCGACCTCAAAGAGGGAGGTTCCGCAACGTCTCCGAATTCCGTGACGTCGTGCAAATTCGTGACGTTGCGTCTTGACGAGGATTGCCGTAAATCTTCGTAGATGGTTTACCAATTCCGAATTGATAATTTTCATTTACAAGAAATGTTTTCTTGGGGTCTTCTGAGCATAGAAGTGACAATTGGATATACCTGGCACACTTTAGCGGTGAAATAAATGCATAAAATGTCAGTGTAAGGTAATAACGTGGTGTTAAACAGAGGTTTTCACACCGTTCACAAGGCCGAAAGTCGAACCACAGCGGATTTTTAGCTCACCTCACTGTCGTCCGTCGTCGTTAACAGGGGTGGCACGTTTCTAAACCGCTTGGGTTACAAACTTGAAATTTGGTGTGCAGGTACCCTATGGTAAAAACTATCTCTGGACCGAAACTTAGCGCTGCTGCTTGTACACTCTGGGCCCGGTTGCACGAAACTCACGACAGCGCTATCTTGGTGTTAGCGCTAACTTGATGTTAAATGACGTAAAAGAACAATGGATTTTTACGTCATCTAACATGAAGATAGCGCTAACACCAAGATAGCGCTGTCGCGAGTTTCGTGCAACCGGGCCCTGGCCTGTAGGGGCCGCTTTGTGAAAACCTTCTTTCAGCCATATCTCCTGAACGCTGTTAGCTAGAACCACGAAACTTTTATGGTGGGTTCCTCTGATGAGACTACATCACATAAATCCCGGGTTTTTGATTTGACCTACTTTTCAAGGTCACAGAGGTCAAAGTTCAAAATTCACTGTTTGGTGGCACGTTTCATGGCTATTTGACATAGAGTGTTGTGATTTGGTGTGAAGATATATCTAGGCACCCTGCACAAGTGCACCAAATTTCAACCCGATCGGACTTCAAATATGGCCGCCAGGAAGCCATCTTGAAAAATGGACTTTGACCCACATTTTATAAATAGGAGTAGGTAGGATGTTTTAACCTTGTCAAAATATGTATCTAGGTACCACATAAATATATAAATTTCAGTCAGATTCGACGTCAAAAATGGCCGCCAGGGAGCCATCTTGAAAAATGGACTTCGACCAACACCTCATAAATAGTGGTAGCTAGGATGCTTTAACCGTGCCTAAATATGTGTCTTGGTACCGTCTACTTATATGCCAAATTTCGGTTCGATTGGACTTCAGCAGCCATCTTGAAAAATTGACTTTGGCCATATCTCATCAGTAGTAAATGTTACGATGTTTCAATGTTGTCTGAATATCTATGCAAGTATCCTGTACATTCCTGCTAAAATTTCAGTCCCAAGGAACGTCACATGTGGCCACCAGGTGGCCATCTTGAAAAATAGAATTTTTGACATCTGTGACCTAGACAGGAAAGCAGTTTGTTCACAAATACCACTTGTATTCAGAAATTGTACTCGTTCTGGGTGCCATCACCTGAGTTAATGTCACTGACGGATAATACTGATCAGATCATAAAAATACTTTTGGTGTGTTCAGCTTTATCTTATCTGTACTGATCCTTCAACATTCACCATGAGAGTCATAGTTTCACACTTAAACACAGAGACTTATCACAGAGGTGAGCACAATGGCCCTGGTCATTTCATTGACGAAGAAACGGCGTCATGACGTAACGTCACGCAGGCCTGAAATCGTTTCGGGATTCGGAATTCGTGACGATGCGGAACCTCACCATCGCAGGCGACCTAGTAGTCGCATCTGTAGTCGCCTCCATTTTAGTCGCTAGTGTGCGGTGCCCTTTAAGCCCAGGTCACACTGTGGCGACTTAGGCGGGCGAATCCCCGCGAACTAGAATGAAATGGTCCATGGACCATGTGCTCACCCCTTTGGACATAATAGTGTAATGACAGAGAGAAGCATGTACATGGTCCATGGACCATTTCATTCTAGTTCGCGGGGATTCGCCCGCCAAAAGCCTAATTTATACTTCGACGCACGACCATCGCTGGCGACCAACGCGCGATCTTGCGTTCGACGCCGACCACGTCGTGCGATTTGGTCGGCGTCTGATCGCGAGGCTGTAATTACTTGAGTTATTTCATAACGGGTCTCCGTCGCTGAAGTACGCTGGAGTATGAATCAATTCCGCGAAGTTGGCGTCCAGATTTGGTCGCGCGTCGGACGCCGATAGTCTTGCGTCGAAGTATAAACTAGGCTTAAAGCCTAGTTTATACTTCGACGCACGACCATCGCCGGCGACCGACGCGCGATCTTGCGTTCGACGCCGACCCCGTCGTGCGATTTGGTCGGCGTCCGATCGCGAGGCTGTAATATTAACTTGAGTCATTTCATAACGGGTCGCCGTCGCTAAGTACGCTGGACTATGAATCAATTCCGCGAAGTCGGCGTCTAGATATGATCGCGCGTTGGACGCCGATGGTCTTGCGTCGAAGTATAAACTAGGCTTAAAGCCTAGTTTATACTTCGACGCAAGACCATCGGCGTCCGACGCACGATCAAAATCTGTACGCCGACAAAAGCCTACTTCATTAGGTCGGCGTCCAGATTTTGATCGCGCGTCGGACGCCGATGGTCGTGCGTCGAAGTATAAACTAGCCTTAATGCGGATGTCAGGTCACACTGCGATTGCCTGCGCTACGACGGAACAGTCGGCATCAAGTGTCGCAATCATGGTCAGGTCACAAAAACGAAAATGTGTACGATCATCGTGGAACAAGCAGCATCAGCGCGTAGGGAATCGTAACCGTGTTCAGGTCACCTGCGAATGGATTACGCCCATCGGTTCAACTCTTGCGATTTGTGATCTTTTTGGTCGGCGACTGATCCCGATCGTCGTAACTGAGACGCAACTGCAGTCATGTCACACCAGATCGGCGACTGATTTGTTCCACGCTGTCGTGCCTCAGGCGCAAAGTGATCCGGAAAAGTCAGTCTGCGCCTGTTCTGTGCCATCGCGAGGTCGACCTGACATCCGCATTAGACGCCACAGTGTGACCTGGGCTTTAGGTACGACTCGCATACCATTATTCGTGACCGATTCGTAAATACATTCGGGACATTCGTGCCTCTTTCGGCAGTTTTTGGCGTGGGTCCACGAATTTGAGGGAGACAGGAATGGCCAAGAATAGCCCAGAATGCAAAAGAATCGATTACGAAACTGTTACGGACGACAAGAAGGGTTACGAAGTGTTTGCGATCTACGAATTTGAAATTCGTGAACCCTCCCACGAAAGTTTGACAAACAAAAACTTCGTAGCGACTCGACGAACTCACGCGAACTGAAATTGACCATCTTCGCCATTGGTGGAAATCACGTCAAGCGACTCCACTACATACGGCGATCGAGTACCCAGGTGCAAAGCAAGTCGCAACGCAAAATCATCTAGCTTGAAAATCAATGGTGGGTTCCTATCTACATGTACCACAGCCTGGGGACTGGGTTACAGTCATCGAGTGAACAGGTTGGTAAATAAGTATTATGGGAAGTAAGGACTTGGTGATCAGTCCAGCATTTGTTTCATTTCCAGGGTGTTCTTGAGAACTTTGATGACATAGTAATAACTGTTGCAAGTGGTGGAAGCATGGCCGGGTTAAGCATTGGCAACTATCTTACTGGAGGAAAACTAAGGTAAGTCGCAGGTCCGGATCCAGGGGGACGCCCCCCCCCCCTATTTTTGGCAGAGTACATGTAGTGACTTTTTTTAGCAAGCAAAATTTAATCACATAAAAATTCAAGTATTTTGTTCTCAGATGCCAGGAAAATGCATTCCAGGTCAGCTGGTCAGGTCACTAGCCAACCTATTGGCAATGTTAGTCTAGTTGCCTACCACCAGATGGCTTGGTTGGTGTAAAATATTGTTCTCTTC